>BGPR01006981.1:8456-75122 GCA_013235015.1 Araneus ventricosus
ATAATATAATATAATATAATATAATATAATATAATATAATATAATATCTTTTATGTTCCTTTTAATTTAGAAAGTAAATAATATTTGATACTTCAGTTGCATTCCAATATGTTTAATGAATTAGAAAAATGTAATAAAGAATCTGTATTAAAAATTTAGGAAAATAAATTTGAAACCAGTTAAATTAAGTGAAATATGTGTTCATTATGAGTATTTCAAATACAAAAATACAGCTGATTTAAAGGATATTACTAATTTTAATTTAAAACCTTTACTCTTATAAGGATGCACTCACTTATAATTTGAAACATTCTAAAAAGTTACCCCAAACTTTTTATACAAAATTTAGTATTTAATAGGATTTTAAATTATTTTTAATGAACTTGCGAAATCTTCAGGAAGAGTGAATTTAATGAAACATTCTAGCAAAATATTTGCAATTAAATTTAAAACGGTATTTTTCTCATTTATACTACTGACGGATTAAATTACTTTTGCACTAATTTTTTATTTTATCTTAAAGACAGTAATTTCACTTCACCTATGGAACTAATCGATGGGAATTACTAATTAACAAGTTTTTCTCCTCATAACACCATTTTTAATGTCTACATTTCTTACTAATGAGACAATAAAGCATTAGGTGATAGAAAGGCACAAGAAATTCTATCTTGTAGGGGAAACTAGGGATGCTTGACCCTACTTTTACTTTTTCTTATATTTCTCGAATATTTAAATTGTTAGTATCATAAACGGATTTGTTTTTAAGAATTAGATATATACTTATGCTAAATTTATATATCATTTAATCATAAAATAAAAATATTTCAGGAAATAGCGTAGGGTCAGGTATCCTCAACCTTAGGGATACTTGACCCTACATGCAAAACGTTCTTAAATTCTTTTGCTAATTTGTATGTAGGCGAAATTCAGATATTAGGTTATAACTACTGAGATGGAAACGTCTTTATTATCAAATAATATTAATGAAACTAATATTAAAAATTAAATAATACGGTTACTATAAAACACATTTCTACTTAATATAATCTAGTTAATAAATTAAATTCGTTAAGTCATTTCTTTAAAGCTACTTATTAAAGTAAATTAGTTCAAAATTTAATAAACTCCTAAAATGTTTATTTAATTAAATAAAAAAATTACAGCAATGGTACTGGAAACCTACCAAAATAATTTTAAATTTGAAAAATTAGAAGAAAAAAAACAAAACAGAATAGCATCAAAACTCAAAGAAAGAAATCTAAAAAATGTTGTACAGAACAAGAAATTTAGAAGCTTAATAGACTTATTCGATTCTTCTAATACTTAAAGAAAAATATAAACAAAGGAATAAAAATATATTTTAGGAGAAAATTCATATCAAGAAAGAAAGATAAACTTAACGTTAAATAAAGCCAAACAATGACAAATAGCTCGAGCAAAAGATTTGTATTAAAATAATAAATAAATCTTTCTTTCTCAGGCGAAGAAAAAATAGCTTAATGAAATTTAAATTCTTTTTAAAATTCTTATTAAAATAATTATTTGTATTATTTAAAATTATGATACTGAAAAGAAATTTTATTCATTAAATAATTACTAACAAACAATTTTTAAATAATTATTCTTTATATTTGAGTTGCCATATTGCCGACAAACGCCACGCAGCAGAAAACTGATCCCAACCTCAAAATGCGCTTCAGTCGGCTACAGCATCGAAGCTGTAATAGCTTTTGATAGGTTCAAGTATCCCTAACTTTTTAGGGTCAAGTATCAATAACTTGATTTTTTCTAAATAATCGAAAAATTAAACCAGTTAGAATTAAGATACTTCATAACTTGTATATCAAATTATAGCTAGAAGTATGCTTAAAACTCAGAAATATCTTAATTCATCATATCTTCAATAATAAACTTCCTATCCATTGCGGAATAAAAAAAATGTAAATTTACTTTTGGATCCCCAAAACATATTTACCTACACACCATTATGATGACTTTTCTGATTTGAATGAAAATTCCATCCAATAGATCATGTGACCAAAGTTCAAATTAAAATGTCACTCACAAATTACCAATTATCTCACAATCTAAGAAAATCGAGTAGGGTCAAATATCCCTATTTTTCCCTATTGGCCTGCAAATGAAGAGAAGTCTTTATTTCTCTGTCGAAAGGTCATTTTAAGACTTGAGATATTTGAGATTTTGTTTGTAGCCACTTCTCTAGAGTTGTTTCGTTTCTAGACATATGTGCTCATATATTATATGGAAGAAATTCTGCAGGGAACAGGCAGAAAAAATTCAAGGACTTGGGGTTAAGTTTTAAATTGTGAAAACAATATGTGTATTGATACTTACATAACTCTGTGGCTTTCAAACCATCTTCGGAATATAATTTCTCAACCATAGCAAAGATTCTTGAGTTTTTCAGCATTGTTTCATTCATGTTGAGTCTGTCGACAGCAACTCTAAATGCCAACTCAATTTCATCATCATCTTCTTCAAATATACCTCCTAGAAAAAAATTCCTTCTGTGTAAAACATTTTTTTCTTCATATAAGCAAATTGCTATAATTAATGCTTCAACACATCTTTATATTGTTATTATCCTTCTGAAATGAATAAATAATCCATACCTCCTCTCAAAATTGTTCATACTAATGAATTTTTTGAACTCTGATCAGTGGCGAATCCAGGATTTGGGTCGGTGGGGAGGTCATAAAAATTTTGTATTGTTGTGACGAATGTCAAACCTCATGGCTTATGTAAAACAAAACACTTTAGATTTACAGACTTTCCTCACCTGACAATAAGAATCATAAAGAGCGCTACAATACTTTCGAAAATTTAATAAAAAATTCAATGAAATAACTAGCCAAAAAATGCCTTCGACTGCGTCAATGCTACAAGTACAAGTGGAATGACTAGAAAAGTAGGAAAATTTTCGAGCCTGTCTAGCCAGAAAGCAATGTTGTTACGTTATTATTATTTTTTTAAAAAAAGGGAAATTAAGAACAAATAGTTGTAGTGATTTTAAATAAAATCAAGAATTCTGGTTTAACTCTGGGGGAGGCTGCAGTCCCAGAGCCAACCCCCTGATTCGCAACTGTCTCTGATGAATTATAACATCAAAACTTAAACTAAATGAATAGAGTAAAGATAGTGTGTTAGGAACAGATAGTCTAATTGTCTAATCAATGAAAGATTTTAATGTGATATAAAATGTTGACTATTGAAGGAATGTTAAGATTCTTTCATATCTGAAACTGTGCAAAGAGGATGTTAAATAGATGTAAATAAATCTTAAGAAATTTTGATAACATATTATTAAGTTAATCCTTTTGCTGAATTTTTATAGCCACAATTTAACTTAAGAAATTTATCATGCAAATACATAAAAAGTACAAAAAATTACTCTCTTTATATTATTAAAGTTTTTAATCATAAAGTTTCACTGAAAGAGAAATAATCTTTCTTCTTGATGTTAAGACTCATTCATATCTGAAACTGTGCGAAGAAGATGTTAAATACATGTAAATAAATGTTAAGAAATTTTGATAACATATCATACATAAAAAGTACAAAAAATTACTCTCTTTTTAAAAGTTTTAATCATAAAGTTTCACTGAAAGAGAAATAATCTTTCTTCTTGATGTTAAGATTAATTCATATCTGAAACTGAGCAAAGAGCATGTTAACTAGATGTAAATAAATGTTAAGAAATTTTGATAACATATTATTAAGTTCTTCTTGACTTTAAGATTCATTCATATCTGAAACTGTGCAAAGAGGATGTTAAATAGATGTAAATAAATCTTAAGAAATTTTGATATCATACATAAAGAGTACAAAAAAATACTCTCTTTATATTATTAAAGTTTTTAATCATAAAGTTTCACTGAAAGAGAAATAATCTTTCTTCTTGATCGTTCATTACACGTTTTTATTATTCAGTTCTAAAATATAGTAGAACAGTTTTTTTTCTTGAAATAATTTCTTCACGGCCTTTGATAATGGAAGAGTTTTCTGGTTTGTTTATTTTGGATTCACAGACCGATTTCCTGTAACCCTCTTATTTAAGCAATCACCAAATCCATTTGAAAATTGTATCAAGCGCCAGGTTCGAATCGGTTCTTTCTTTAGTAAACAAAGCGTTGAATTCCGTGTTCTCTGAGTCTGTGTAATCTTTTCTTTTTAAATCGGTTGAATCAGTTAAATTGAAAATGGAACTAATGGAATTAGCTAAATCGTTTGGTTAAAAATTTATCCGTCAGTGATTATCTAAATCGTATGGTTAAAAATTTAACCTCCAAACAAACCTTGGGAGTTGCCAAAAAGAGCAATAAAGAATATTTATGTCAACCTTTCCACAAAATTAGGCTCTTATTTTAAGTAAACATTGAGCGCTACAACAATAGGAATATTAAATTTAATATCTTCAAAGTATTCTTAAGGCATAACATTAAAAAACTCCACTTTAAACATTAATTAATATCTTCAAACAGAGTGTTGAAATTTTGAAGATTCCCATTGACTTAACATTATCACCGGAAGTTGATGGGCCCGACGGAAAACCTACTTTAACTCATATGAATAAAACAGAAAACTCGTCTATAGGAGAAAATAAATTCATCGATGCATGTGAAGTCACAGTTGCATCATAATCGTGACTGCGCATGTCTTCTACCATTTTACTACATGTTTTATTACTCTGTGGTTTGATGTCATGTTCCTTTTAACTCCAGGAAGATACTTAATGTATTCATAAATTAAATTGATAAGACTGTCTTGACATTTATCAAATGACCATGAATTTTCTCCATTATAATCTTTCCATTTCCCTTCCCGCCAGTCGGTAAAGGGAGGAAATTGTAGTCATTTAAACTTCATAAATTAATCTTTATCACTACATCGTTCAATCGTTATCTAATGAAAAAACTAAATTAAAATATTATTATAAGTTTTAGACATTAATTTAGATGTGTCTTTTCTGTTTCTGCGATATATGAGCTTGAATAAGACCTTTCTTTTATTATCGAAAGGTGCGTGTAGTATGCTATTGTTTTATCTGTTTTAATATATTTTAAATTTCGTAACGGCAAGCGGTCGGAGGCATCGCCCAATAAATGAAATTCACTTGAAATCACTTGCTCAAATGTTTTCTTTTCATTTATATAGACGATAATATTTGTGTAAGAATACAACATTTTTTGCCGCCCTACATTTCTGTTGATTATAACTAAAACTTTGTATTGATTTTTATTAAATAGAAATACTTTTATCGAAAAATACTTATTTAGTACTGAAATATCCATGAAAATTAAAGTAAGTCTTGCGGTTACAGCAAATATATGTCTTGTGATATTTTTTATTGCAGGCATTACGCTTCTGAAGATCCATTAAAATTATTCTTACAAGTAGTAGTATGAAATTTTACCCTTTACCTATTTATGAAGACTAATTTGCAGGAAATATTAAGTCAATTCATATACTCTCTTTAAATCTGCTGTGTGCATGGAAAATGTGTGCTGAATAAAGCTTATAAGTTGTTTTGAACTACAGTGAAATATAAAATTATTTAAAAAAACAAAGTGCTAAAATAAAGGCTTACGTACCAACACTTGTCAATGTGTGATTCAATAAAAGCAACTGCCCCAGAACATTAATTAGGATACATACTATAATAGTTTTATAATCTGTAAGCCTTTGTATTTGATAATTTTGACCCTAGTATTTTTAATCATTAAATTCGAGTAACATTGCTTTAAACATTTATTTCCAATGGTAAGAAAAGTCTTTCTTGCATACGTAGAAACAGAAAGTATTGTAATCGCCAAAAAAATTCATCCTCGAGTTTTTGATGAATCTCCACGTTTTGAACCTCCCTGAACCTGAAAACCCGACTGTCGATTCAGAAATATCCTACTTTCTTCACCAGAGACAAATTTTTCAGCACTAATATTTTCACTGTAAAACGGTCTGAATGTCCTTCTCTTCTTTAACCTGCTGAATGATTATTATAAACGTTTAAGGAATGAAAAACACTTATGAGTGTTGTCAGTGGTGTAGCGAGGGTAAGTGGATCGCGGGTTATAATATGAATTTTTCGCCCCACCCTCGTCTTCATCAATGACTTAGTTTGTGTAAACAGAATCTAGGACATGGTATTTTTCTTCTTCCTCATCGTATTTGATTTTAAAAAGTGACATAAATGCAATAACATCGCCATGGCCAGTGGCGAAGCGAGAGCAAGTGGCGCTCGCAAAATATTATGAATTTTTTTCATCCCAGTCGTCATCAGTGTCTTAGCATAATTGCGCCAGGGGTAAGGTATTATTTTTAAGCCCCTTCACCATATCTTTAAAAAAGCACAAGCACAGAAATGTTTTGACTCCATGGCGCCCCCTAAAACTGTCACCCGGGGCATCTATACACCCTTGCCGTCCTGTGTCTACGCCACTGAGTGTTGCGAAGAAGCTAGAAAAAAATCTCAATATCAATACCCCTAATCAGTTGATCTCTATCTCACTTTTCACAAAAATTTTACACCGGTGCAAAATACTCTCCCTTCACTATATTGTTACAAAATTCGTTTGGTGTGTGCACGGTGATAACAGTCCAACAAGCAAGATAATGGAGAATGACACTTTATTCTCTAATATTCCGGAAAACACGAAGCGCAGGTAACAGGGAAAACAGCACTTGCATAGATTAGCAACACAAACAGACAGCAATTCACTAATAAGAACAGCAACAGCACTTTTAATTCCTCTCGGCGTCTAACAGCTTACTAGTTCGCACAGAGTATAAAGCTCAAAAGAGAGATTCCAAAGACGTTCGCACTTCAAATGCGATCCCAGTCGACCAACACGTTCAAAGTCGATCAACCACACTCACACTACTACTCTTTGATCCGAGCACGGTCCTTTTATAGTCTCCCGACAGGCCGTGACGTCAAATGGAATCATCTGGATAAATTCGGATCTCGGGACCTAATAGAGATATCAAGAAAATTTCAATACTTTTGAGATCCAAAATTTCGTCGCCATGGTTGGGGGCCGATGGTTCCATTCCCCCGGAATTCCCATATATATCCCTGTATAACTAGCTTCCCAACCATTAGACTAGCATTGCTGGGAAGTTCAATGTTCGTGACAATATTAAGAAACTGAACACAAAACGCGCCATATTGTGTAAGTACGCGAGAAAGTCTAGGGGAGAATATCGCAGCTGGTATACGTTGCAGAAGTATTTAATCATCTAAAAAGCTGTTATAGCATGTAGCATTTTGATTTATCTTTATAAAAGTCAGTCAATAAAAGTCTTAAAAGACAAATTAATTTTTAACTTTTAAGTCAAATCTGCTTTTTTGTAATTTATTTTCATTGCACTCAAGTAATTATTATGAATTTAGTTATAAACTGAAAGAACATTGGTACAAAACCTTCTAATTACATTCAATTTATTTTTCAGTTACTATTTATTCTACAATCTTGTTACTGAATTATGTTGTTTTGCTTCTTTTGGATTTATTTTTACTGCTAATTGAAAGAAGGATTAGTGAATGAAAATATTTTTATTATGAAAATTTCAATTCTATTTCTTAAACATTTACATTATCATTCAATCTTCTAAATAAATCCAAAATCAGAAATTATTTTAAGAAAAAAATTTGAAACGTTATTGCAATGTGGAATTTCATTATCAAATTTTGAAATATTCAAAGAAAACGTATCAATATTTTAAGTATGTTTGAACTATTGAAACTTCAGTTCAGACACTTATTTATAAATAGCAACCATGATAAAAAATTAACTTCCGCCCATCTTAATGATATCTTTGATAAATGGTTTAATATTATTATAGAAGTTTTGCTGACTTTTTTTGGAGTGATTGCAATATTTAGAACTTCCTGTGTTATTTCTGCTTACGGCTGTTGAAAACTAACTTTACGTTAAGATATTTTTAAAAAGCAGTTTACAAATCATCATGCCAAGCTTAGTGACAGGTGCCCTTCGAATGATTAACTGCAAGGAATTAGACTGCATTTTTCGATATATTTCAGCAAGCCGCATTTTCATATTTCTCCAATTTACTGTCAGTTTTTAATATAAACTAAGAATAATTTTGAATTTCTTTGAAATGCTCTTTTTATTTCATGTGTCTGTATTGGATCCCACTAAAATAAAATAATATTTTCTTTAAAACAAATATAGTTGAAGCAGAGATGGCGGTTAACCGGTTTTCGGTTAAACCGTTTCTTTTCACCTCCGTTTTAACCTGGAGGTTAAAACCGCTCAAAATAACCGGTTTTTCAAAAACCGGTTTTCTTTTCTTTTTTTTTTAAAGCAACGTTTGTGGACCGTATTTTTTATTAATAATAATATACAATAAGTAAGTATTAATACAATAATTAATTAATGTGATAAGTAATGATTATAAATAAGTAATTAATACTATATGTAATAATGATAAATGAGTAATTATTGCAATAAGTAAGTATTAGAGACAAAAAATTTTTTGTTAACATTGTTTTCACAAGAAATTAATTCATTGACCAATATTTATCATCTAATCTGCTCATAAAGACTCTTTCATCAATGTGTTGATCCGTGAGTCGACACCTCTCATCGGAAACAATATCATTCAACGTAGATACTAATCTTTCGGGCACCACAGAACTTCCAACTAAAGATAAATATTTTTTGGCTACAAAAAACAGACGCCGTTTGTAGACAAAATTTTTTATTACTATTGTTTTTGCAGGAAAGCAATCAATTGCTCAATATTTAACTGTTCATAAAGACTCTTTCAGTAATCCGCCAACCAACAGACGCCTCGAGGAAGCGGTTGTCGGTGATTGGCTTTAGATGATGAAATTCAAAGCTTTATAACTTAGTAAATTTTAGTCTAGTCGAACCTAAAAGCGAGCCTATCTATCCGGGTTTTTTTCCCGGTTTGTGGTATTTTAAAAAAATAACCGGTTTAAACAGGGGCAAAAAAAATAAACGGAAAAAAACCGGTTAACCGAAACAAAAAAATAACGGTTTTCGGTTTAAACCGGTAGGTTTTCCGCATCCCTAATTTCAAGCAGTGAATTGCTAAGCAGATAAAATTATTGATTATAAATAACCGAATTGAAATGCAGGATAGCCATGCAGTTTAGACATATTTCAATCCTGAAATTACTGGCAAGTACATTGATTATTACAAAAATTTTGGATTTTCTTATATTTAAGATAATTAAACCTTTTTATGTAGCTGCATTAGATATTTTTAGAAAAATAATTCTTCAGCAGAAATGCACTATTATTTTCGCTAATAGCAAGAACTTAGAGTGAAGCGAATATAATAATAGCTTATTCAAACATCCTTCGTGTATGGGAACGTGAGAATAGACTAAACGCTTTAAATAGCTTGTAATCTTTACCACATGTTCTTTAACACAATATATATTTTTTTTATTTTTTGTAATATTACTGCAAACTTTAGAAAAATTGTTAAAAGAAAAACATTCGATTTCAGTAAGTCTGAGGCTCCATGCTTGAAATCCGATTTTTAAAAATTTCATTTGTCTTGTACATTGTTTGACCCCTTAAAGCAGGCCATTCACCTTTGGTCCAGTTTTGAATTTTTGGAAAACGGGAAGGAAAAACCAATCGCCAAGGTCGAAAACCTATGAAATTTGAAGCAAATGATTGGAAGTGTGGAATTCCAGCGAACTCAAAATCCAAAACTTCATCCGCTGATTCCAATTTGGGACCTCGATGCGAGGGTAGCCGTAAAACAAAGGATCTGCCTACATTTGGACCTCTCGTCGAGGCTAGAAAGGAAACTCGAAAATCCTCCGTATTGGGGAAGAGGAGGGTAGGTGGGAAGAATTCTGCGACTTTGAACCTTGTCTCGGAACAAACTTTGGAACACCCGTGAATATTTTGCCTAATTTTTCGACTCAAGCCATTCATATCTCTTCCAAAATGAAAATTTTGGAACACGAGAAATAAAAAACAATCGTCAAGGCTAAAAACCTATGGAAAATAGTATAGCGGCTGGGAAAAGCCGGATTTCCAACAAACCAAATTCCACCCCTTCTTGCTCCGATTGTAAAGTGGGATCCTTATTCGAGGGTAGCGGCAGATCAAAGCGTTTGCCTAGAATGGGACCGCGCTTCGAGGCTACCTAATCAAAATTTTGCTGAGGGGGGAGGAAATAGGGGCGTATCGAAGACCGGTGATATCGCACTTTGGAGAGTTCTATGAATGACGTACCTGATTTTTCGACTTGAACGGGTGAGGGGAAAAACAGTCTTAGGACAAATGAATGGAGTACAAATGAATTGCCATCTTTAAATGAGTGGAATACAAATCAGTTGTTAGTACAAATGGCTTAGCCTTTCTTCCTCGTGAATGCCCAGCTTAACAGTTTTGCCCGAGCTCCACTCGTGCATCGAATTATGTCACTTTTAAACTAATAAGCTAAAATTAAGTCATTCACAGACGTTGTAACTCGATACAAATATGACCGGCAATCAATCAACATCACAAGTGTTCTATGGACATGAAGTTGAATTAATACCATAACGCATCCCCTAAACAGAGGGGGTTGGTTTCTAATTAGATAGTACAAAAAATACACTGTTAAAGAGTTAATCAGAATCCTTAGAACTCCAAAAGCAAAAATTGCACGATTAGAAGATAATGTTAGCTACTAAATGACAATACCTAAATCACTGATTAAATCAGTATACCAGCTGAAGAACAATGGAATATACATATATAAAATATACACAAAAATTTGCAAGGATCTTAACCGCTTAACTTAAAAGCCCGAGAATACTCGTGCATCGAATTATTGCATTTTTAATCTTAAAACTAAAATTTAATAATTAATTAGTTTTATAATTTTATATAAATATTACGTAGAATCTATAAATATCTTAAGTATTATATTGTTACAGTCATGGAAAGTCTCTTCCCAGCAATGCAGGTCTTATGGTTGGGAAGAGGGTTTTACAAGGTGAAGCATGGAGTGACCTCAGCGACTCTCGTGACACGCATGACCTTGGCGACAAACTTGGCGACCATTTTGGCGACTTGGCGACAAATTTGGCGACCTTGGCGACAAATAGATTATTCTCGAAAATGCAATCCTTTTCTCGATATTTCTATTAGGAGCCAAGATCTAGGATTTTCATGAAAATTCTATGTGACGTCACGGCCTAACGGGGAGAGTATATAAGACCGCGTTTGGACCACAACAGTGTCTTTATCGACTGGTTACTTCTCTTTGAAGCGCGAACGTCTTCGGAGTTCTATCCGCTGTGTGAGCTAATCAGCTGGTGAGCTGAGCTGCTATTGTCTTTACTAGTTATTTGCTGACTGTTTGTGCTGTTAGATATTAAAGTGCTGAACTGTCATTACCTGTGAATTGTTGTCTATTTACATTGGTAACCTGTGCAAGGACTATTGTTTCCTGTACCTGTGCTACGTGTTTTCCTGCATATTTTACAAATAAACATTCATTCTCCATTATCCTGCGTGTTGGACTGTTTATACCATACACCACAGAGACCTTTCGCAACAATATGCCTTCTGAGAAGAATGAAAACAACAGCTCCTTTCCAAAACAGAAGGAGTCATCTTATTAGCAAAGAAAAATATTCAGTTAAGTGGTTAAATGGTCAAGTCAATTTTTTAGCGCACTATCAATTGTTCAGATGGCTGATTACTTACAAAGATCCAGTGTAGCCCCTGTGGTAGGGATGGCGGTTATTGCAAAAATATCCAGTTTTCGGTTATTCAGATTTTTTTAACCTCCGGTTTAACCTAACGGTTATAACAGCTCAAAATAACCGGTTTTCGGTCTTCTTTTCATTAAAAAAAACGCCATTTTTAGACAATTTTTTTTATTAATATTGTTTTTACCTGACCAGTATTGATCTGTTCATAAAGACTCTTTCAGTAATCCACCTACCAACAGACGCTTCGAGGAAGTGGTTGTCGTTGATTGGCCTAAGATGATAAAATTCAAAGCTTCATAACTTGGTAAATTTTAGTCTAATCGAACCTGAAATCGAACCTATCTTCCGATCCGGCTTTTTTACCCGGTTTTTGGATTTTAAAAAAAGTAACCGCTTATAAACAGGACAAAAAAAACGGTTAACCGAAACAAAAGAAAAAACGGTTTTCGGTTAAAACCGGTAGGCTTTTTCCATCCCTACCCTGTAGCAGTGAAACGTGATAGTTAATTAATACATTCCGAATCTCTGATAGAAAAGGCCAGCGAAATCGCTAACGCTCAGGAATGTCTGCGTGGCTACATGCCAGACGCAGAACTCTGTCTGCAAATTAGCATACACACCATGGGATACTGTTTGGATTCTGTAGGAGTTATGGCAGGGTTTTTTCAGCTAAGTTCAGCAGTTTAATTTCTTTTTTTATTTTATGTTGATTCATTCCTAATATAATATTTCAGCATTTTTTTTGTTTCTTTTGTGCATTTTTTTTCTCTGAGTGTTAGTAAATTGAATTTTTTGCTAAATTATAGGATCTTCAAAGTATCCGACTGAAGTTATTGCTATTTGACAGGTTTTTTTCAGCCGAGTTTAGCAGTTAGCTTTCATATTTATTTTATGTTTTTGATCCAGTTTTCATAATTAATTCTTTTTAGTGTTTAGTTTTGATTTGAGTGTTGGTCAACAATTCAATTTTTAGGGTTTTTTTACTAATTTTTAATCCAGTTTTCGTAATAAGTTCTTTTTTTTTTGGTGATTAGTTTTGATTTGAGTATTGGTAAACAACTTTTAAGGTTTTTTACTAAAAGTTTTTAATCCATTTTTCGTAATTAGTTTTTATTTGTGTGTTTAAGGTTTTTAACTAATTGTTTTTAATTCAGTTTTCGTAATTAGTTTTTATTTTAGTGAATTTTTTTTGTTTGTTTATTTTGTGTAGGTTTTTTTTCTCTGAATATTGGGAAACGTTCTGAATACAGATCTTTTCACCAAATTATGGGATCTTCAAAGTATCGGAAGGACGTTATTGCTAAAATTTGTCAATTTGCATGTGATTTTGTATTACATCTTTCGTGAGTGAACCTGTTCTGAGATATGGTTGGCAAGCTAAAAGCCCGCCTTAGACGGGCACAAATCTTCTAGTTATTGAATAAATAAAAGAGCATTAAAGCTTATCGTATCACTAGAAAATGCTAAAAATATTGAGGTGTCAATTAAGGTTGCTAGTAATGTGATCAAGCTAACTGGGTTTAAGCAAGGCATTGTAAGGCACACGCTATCGATTAGCCAAATCGACAAAGAGACAGAATTAGAGCTTGAGAAAAGTTCTTAAAATAAACCTGTCTACAGGCGGAGTCCAGTATGTCTTTCAAAAATATAAATACAGTAATTTAAATTTAAAAGAAAGGTCTTCAGTCAGCTAAACAGCCATATCACATTTCTCCTAATTAAGACCGAACCGATAACGAGCAAAAGTTTACCGTATAACTAACTCATTTTGTACTACAATAACAGAGTTATGAGTTTCCGATATGAAAAGATATTCCCTTTTGATTTACGACTCTGATTCAGAGATTTGGGTGAATTTAGCATTTTACGGAAACGATTAAAAACCCCACATAAGAATAGTTCAGAAATAAGGAATCAACTATCGCTTTCAGCGTAAAAATGATATATCACATTTAAATATAGGAGCTAAACTGTTAAATGTGAGGGATGGGTGGGAGATGTAGATGAAATTAGTCAAAAGTATTTTTGAAGTATATTTTATCTGAAGATTCATTACTGATTGTGAAGACTCTTCAATGATCTGAAGATTCGTCAATGATATGAAGACTCATCACTGATTGTGAAGACTCTTCAATGATCTGAAGACTCATCAATGATATGAAGACTCATCACTGATTTCGATAAGCATCGATTAAATTTTGGCTGCTATAAAAAGTGCTTCATAACGGGAGTCCTCCAATTTAATAATGGTAGGAATTAGCTATTAAGAAATAAATAGCGGCTTAAAAATGATATTAGGAATAAAGAAAAATTTGAAGACCCTACAAAAATTGTTCCAGTGAGGAATAAACAGGCTGCATTAATGAGATAATGGGCAATAAAAATGCAACGGCAATTTTCTTAACATCCAGCGTCTTCCTATTTCATTCCAATAGGTATAGGGTAGGGAAGAAATAATTGATAGCCTAAAAACGATTTCAAGAGTAAAGAAAAATTTGAAGACAATATAAAAATATTTGCAAACGAAATCATTTAGTATCGAAAAAAATGACTGCATTAATGAATGAACTGAGAGAAGCCATAAATCATTTAATTGATCATGAGACTAAAAACTGTTATGATCACGGATTAATTTCATCAGTATTATTTTAACCCTAAGAAAATGTCTTTTTCATTCCATTTGGCAACACACAACTTCAACAAAAGAAAACAGTTTAGAGTTGTAAGTGATGATAGTGGTTTTAAACCATATTTCTGTTTTTTTAAAAAAAATGTGAAGGGAATATGAAAACCTCCTCCATAATTTTGTATAAATATAGTGCATATTTCACATACTAACAGTTGTTCATTGTATTCATTTCAAAAAGAAGGCAATAACCTGCATTAATTTTAATAATGCAGGTATTTCAATTGAAAAGTTCTCAACATTACCTTCTCATTTATTTTTACTATTTTAGTAATAATTTATGTTTTTCAGTGGGAAAGTAGTAAATATTACTTTTTTATTTATTCTCACAATTATATTTGCTTCGATATTTCTATGTTACATTTTCTTTTAAGATAAACCCATTTTGATTTGAAAATGGAACAAGCAGAGTTTCGGAATTTTGATTATTACGTAAGAGTAACAATTTCTGTAAATATCTTGAATTTTAAAACTGAGTTCATTATTATTTTTAGTTAAGTATTATAGAAATTGTTTTCACCAGTCTATGCACGTTTTTTTTATTGGTAATAAATTTATCTGCGGAAGAAATAAATTATTTAGCAAAAATAACATTTCTTGGTATTTTTAATTTCAGTGGTAAAATTTCATAGCTACGTAAATAAAAATGATGGAGCGTTCCAAAAAAAAAAAAACTGATATTTTAGTTATCTTAGATAGAGATACAACTACGCAAATTGATCTAAAATTTTTAATGATCCATGGCAACTAAATTGTTAATGGTCCATAGCAGCCCAAACATCTTGATTTAATCGTCTGTTAATGAGTTTTGATTCAACCAAAAATATATCCGCCATAAGTCAGCCAAAGGTTGCCTGTTGTATTGTAATTGTTGTAGGTCATTTGCCTATCTTTTGCGCGAGGTAAATATTTCCCGCTGAGATGGATTGATCACTTGTTTCCGATGAAAACTCTCACATCTAAATGACTGTACTAAAGTTTGGGAAGCATCCAAAATAAAACAAATGGTGTCATTTTAAATTACGACATCAAAATTTAACTGAAACGTTCACAATTAATTTAGTATTTGATTTAAAAATTTCAAACTTAATATTTATCATTATTTTATAAAGCTTCTTCTTTCTAATCCTTCTGAACACTAAGCAGAACATTGTTTTGAATAAAAATGTTTCTTATTAAAACACTTCTCTGGATTTTTTTTGTCAACATGGAAAATGAAAGCAGAATAATAATGATGAATAAAGATGAGAACGAAAATAATATCCAGGTTAATTAAAGAAATAATTAATTAATAGTAAAGCTATGACCGAAAATTAAGTTATTCATTTAAGGGAACATACAACTCTTAAACCTCGGAAAAATCGGGGGAACTGTCGAATTCGATACATTATATCTCTGAAACAATACAATTCAAAAATTTCTAGAAAAATATATCTGTTCTTTCTCTTATATTACACACATCTTCAAACCTTTAACTTTGTATGTATTTTTTTTTGAGAAAATAAGGACATAATTTTTGGAGAAAAATAAGATAATCACCTTGCGCGCATGATTACGTATAAAATATTTGTCTAAACACAATATTTTGGGTATCTAAGTAATCAAAACAGTCTGTTTAAGAAACTGAATCTCAATTTATTAACATTTAAACTTAATTTCTATTTTATATACCAATTTAAAATAAAAATGTTAAAATTTCAAGTTCTCTAACTCCACCAAAAAACTTCTTTGGAGCAAATATGTACAAAAATGTGGTTCAATTTGTAGAACATAGCACAATACATATTCAGCAAAAATTTTATGTAAAAATATTCAATAGTTCTTCAGATATCGTACACGCAATAGAAAAAAAACATATTTTGATATACAGCGCTTTCAAGATATGGCCATATTCAATGTTTACGTTCAATAGCTGATACATTTTCCTTCATAACTTTCATAATTATGGGAATTGTTTCACGTGGATTGTTTTAAATTGTTCAGAAAAGACTGGGAAATAATATATATTTTTATTCATAAAATCGAAAATTTTCGAAGTTTAACAGTCGTATGTCCCCTTAAGTGGATTTATTAGAGTTAACCCATTAGATTCTGATGAATTTTTCATTTCAAGATCAAAGCGCACCATTAAAAACAATTGTCACAAAAACATTCATAACAGTTTTCGAATAGTCAAAACTTACCAATATGAATGCGACCGGGTAGAGCACAGCCCAATCCTAATATCGCGAAAAACGCTACAAGCCATTTGATCACCTCCATCCCTTTACTGTTCTTATGTTTTCACTTTTGAAGCATAGTGTCAATAAGCCATTGTTGAAAGCATGAGAGGTTTCTGAGCTCGACTGCTGGAACTCACCGCATTCGGCTTTCTGGAGGCAGATGCCTTCATCCTGACTGTGAGTTTGTTTGATACTGACGTCGGTTGGTGGGAGTGAAGCCTTAGAAACTTGGAGAAGGATCCAAAACTTTTATTTTTGTTTTTTTCACTCGAGGAACCGTTCATCGTCGCCGTCTACTACTTCCCGAGGGGATAACACCTGTCTTACAAATGAGAACGTCGTGGTTCGCAAAGGGTGAATGTGGTAAACATTGATGAATGTTTGAGTTCAAAGGCGTTTCAATGAAGTTGGAGGTTAAAAGGGATGAAAGCGAACTTAATTTCGTCGCTTAACCCTTTCTAAGGCTGTGAGAATATACTTCCTACCAAATTCACCAATTTTTAAATGCATTTTTTAAGATTGGCGTAAATTCCCGCCAAATTTTTCGATGAAACCAAAACCTAGATGTTCCTGTTGCTTATCTCAAACCATAACGAAGTGTCTTGACTTGTAATTAATTACTAAACAATAAAATTAATTAACAAAAACTAATGTCATACAATAAGCTAAATGAATTTCTTTTCTTAAATTAATCTCAGTACCTAAGTTATTTTATTATACCACTACTAGACAAAAATGGCTCTATAAAGGATCAACAAGCAACACCACCTAACTAAAGTTTTGGAAATTTCAAAGAAAAAAGAAATACTCAATTTCTCGCAACAAATAACGGATACTTTTGAATTTTTTCACATATGATAGTAACATGCGGTCTTATGTTTCTATCAGATGTTGAAAAAATGCAGAAATATTCGTTATTGGTTGCGAAAAACTGAGTATTTTCTTCCTCTGAAATTTCAAAAAGTTGAGTTAGGTGGTGATGCTTGTTAACCGACGACTTATTATGTTATCTAACATTCTAGATAGACATAGGGTTCTTTCTGATTTTTACATAAATAATTTCTTATTTTACTTTATGAAATTCGATAGATAGCATTTTATGAACTTTAAATTTTAACCTTAAAATAAAGAAAATCACAATATGAAAAGCATCGCATATTTTGCTGATTCTCATATTTAGATATCGACATTTTATAAAATTTACTTTCATATAAGTTAAAAAGTTAGTTAAATAGAATGGCCTATCTTATCCCTTTGTGCTAATTTTTTACTTTTATATTAAATGTTTTTAAGACTGAAATAGATTCATAAAAATTGAGACTGATTCTGCTTTAATTTAATTAACTATTAAAAATACTACTAATAAAAATTTACAACTTAAAATGTTAAATATTTTTATTTAGACCTGATTCGAACTGAACCTTAATCTGCATAGTTATATTATTACAAGTATAAGAACAAATTTTAATCACGTTAATACATCAAACATTGGTATAATTTACAGAACTCAAAAGATTCATTACATTAAGTAGTTTTCTAAAACCACTTTGTAAGCACAAGATAATTTTTTTTTTAAGTTTCGAAACCTTATGGTTGCATTATTCCACTTCTAGCTCCAAATTATCATTACAAATAATGATTTGATTGACAAAATACATATTGACAAAAACTGTCATAGAAACTAATTATGCAATTTTAATACACCTTTTTTGTAATGTAATAGCTTAAAAATCATTTTACAATATTAACAGTAAAATCGATATAAAATTTGAGTCAATTTTCAAAAGTTTGATTTCGATTAAAAAATAAACCTATATTTTCATAGTTAAAACTTATTTATGGGAATATATTCAAAACTTTGGTGAATGTGTCATGCACTCTGTTTCAATTCAATACACTCACAGATTTTAATCATTTCAGTGTTTTGAATATAATATAATATTACAAATCATATCTTAATATAAATAAAAGTCATTGTGGGTGTGTATGTATGTGGGTATGCTGAACCACTGGACCGATTTCAACCAAATTTTCCTTATTATTTAAGGCAAGAAGAAGAATATTGTCAACTTTTCGAAGTCCAAAAGTTAATTAAACTGTCAGTTAAACAGAAATTAATCGAAACTGTTTTTCCACAGGAACTTCGAAGTAATTTGTACTTGAAAAAATATTTTTATACCATCTTTAAGTTCAAATTTTTACCTTCTCAATGATACCAATTTTAAATCTGTGTAATTTTTTCTTTAACTATTATTAATTTTTCAAAATTTAATGAATAATTTATGGACGATCTTTCTGCTTTGTTTGTTTACATTTAAGTGCCTGTACTACGTAATTCCAGTGTAATGCTAAGTCAATGGAATCTTCAAATCGGATGTCCAACATCCCAGCAGATAAAGTCAAGGTTATTAATGTAAGTAAACAAACCAGAAAACTCGTCCATTACATGCAGACGATTTTTAAATAAAATAAATTTATATATACTTAGCTGCTAGGCAATGGTGAGACTTTAAATTAATCTACCTTTATTTCTGTTTATTTTTGTAAATATTTTATTTAAGAAGTGAAAGGAAAAGAAGATGGAGGCCTTTCTAGGAGGATGCCATTTTTTTTTCACTTGACCGAATCAGATAGGCAATAATTTTAGCCCGTTTTTTGATGGCAATTTTCATCTCTTTTTTGATTACGGATTGAAAAGAACTTTGGAATGAATAGGGGATAATAGCCTTTGTTGCTGAAAATCCCAAAAACTCCCCAATCAAATCAAATCTAGAAGTGAAAGATCAATGTCAACTTTTAAAAGCCGAAAAGGGTAATTAAAACTTTAATTAATTAAAAACGAAGCAATCTTTTTCGTTTTTTCGCGATATCCTTTGAAAATATTATCCCACAAAAACAATTTTTTACTACATTAAAGTTCAAATATTAGTTTTTCAGTGATACAAATTTCATTTCCGTTGAAATTATTGCTCTCATTTCAAAAATTTTAAAAAAATTAAATTGTGCATAAAATTTACAATTTGAAACAATAGTTTTTTTTTGAAGAACAAGAAAACATACTAAGAGCTGTTGCCTGAACACATTAACAGAATTCCGGGAGAACACTAAAGAAAAGTTTAGAAGCAGATGATTCATAATTTATATCAGGAACAATTATTGACCTGGTTTATTTTAACTCTTTTTATTAATGAAAAATTAACAAATTAATTAATTGTCTCAAAAGATTCTTCAAAGCTTTTCTTATACTTAAATATTTATGAATTAAATTTGTAGTAAAAAAAGTTTCAGACAGTAAAAGAATTTTTTTATCATAATTTTTTATACAAAAATAATTTGTACATTAAAAATATTAGACATAAAAGTATTTTAATCCCGAGCAACGCCGGGCATAACAGCTAGTAATAAATATTATATATCCTTTATATCTCTGATTTTGTATTTATTTTCAATAATGTTTTAATAACTCTTAGATTTAACTAAATGAAATATCAATACTTTGGACAATAATTAAGACAGATTTAACAACACAATCTCAATTTCCCACATTGTGATTCTTAATTATTATATTTATTTTATATTAATTTGCATTTAAATTAAAAATGTATATCTATAAAATTCGGAAATACTGTGATTTGCCAAAAAGAGTATCATCAGAATATATTTCAAACTTTGATTATATGAACTTAAAAAATAATAATGTAAATAGCTCTGAAACCGTTGTTAACCAGAAGGCAATATGGACACATTTATGGAGTTAGGAATCAAATGGTAGTTGTTTCCTTATTGCACTACTGTATCCATATGCCCAGGCCTCTCACATTTTGTAGCTGTATAATTGTCTGAAAAGTAATTCTTACCTCTCCATCAACAATCCATATTTTGAATCATCTCCAGTTATTCAACAGATGAGAAAAGAATGAATGACGAATTTTATACCTGGAATGTGTGTATAACGTAACGAGACAAAAAAAAAACTGAAAAAACAGGAATCATCAAATAGAATCTTAAGTAGCAAGTTGGAAGAAGTACCTTTAGAGACTCTTCGGATCTTATTACCTTCATATAAAATTCAGATAAGTTGTAGAATTACAAACGCCATATATTATCTGTAAATTCGTTTATTTAAAAAGTCCTTGAAAATTTTTCTTCCTTTTTTTCCCCTTTTATTAACATACACTATCTTCACGTAAATAATTAGCGAATGTAAGAAAGAACAAAATAAACGCAAACGATTATAACAAAAGCATGAAAATAATAACTACAAACGTCTCCGAACGAAAATAGCTTAACAATTCAAATAAATCTTTAAAATTTTTAGTGGCAATGTTTTTCGCTGCAAACAGCTAAATCTTGATTTTTTTTTTTCTTATCCAGAACGTACTGCTTCTACAATTTTCACTCAAAGACTTGTCATTCAATTAAATATATTAGCTTTTTACTTAGTAAATAATTATGTAAATTCAAAATATGGTACTATATCAGTTAAAGTTGGCATAATAAAACAGAAAGAAGAGTAACAGTTTTTGACAATATTTCACCTACCTAGTGATTTTGACCCTAGTGATCAAAGCAGAAACTTCAATGCTGTGGTAATTTTTTTTAAAATTATGTTTAGCTGCTGTAAATTCTGTCGTACTGCTCTCATTAGATTCAGTTTATGGTAAGAACTCAGCATTCCTGACTTTTCCCGTGCGACTTTTATCATCGAAATTTCTTCGTGCCACTGTAGCAAATTTTGTTGTACTGAATAAGTGGCATGATTTTTGATAATATCTGCGAATTTTTACATTAAAAATCCACAATTAGTTGGACTATTAATTTCTGTATTGCTTTACAAATTTCTAGTTTAAATTCCCCAACTGCTCAAATTTCAACGGAATCAAATTTTGATTATTATAAATGAATCGTTTGCAAGTAATTTAAAACCATTTTAAGGAAGTCAAAATGCAATTACATTTACCGTGTGGAGACTTCGACAGGTTTTCCCACACTTTAACTTGACTTGTTTCTTGTTTGTAAAAATGGAATTTTGTAATCGATATTTCCCTCACCTCTTGATATACTACAGTTTTCAAATTTTGTATACTTGTCTGTTCTCGATGATAATGCACTATTTTAATATTTTCAGAACTTAATTATCAGTTAATCGATTAATTAAATTAAATATAGATTCCAAACAAGTGGTGCCACCTGGAAATGAACTTGAGAACAAATTGATTGGAAAATTTGAAAGTGAACAAATTGAAAAGATTTATAATATTTATAATAATGAATTTATGTTAATAAAATTGTCCTAAAATTAACAATTAATTATAAATTAAAGACTAAAAAATTGAATATAATTAAAACAAAAGAATTTCTACTTTTTGGTACACTTATAAAATAAATGTCCTTTTAAAAATAAATTTATTAAATTAATTTTAAACATAGGGAAGCTTTGGAAATTTGGTTCCATCGTATTTGCATTTACAGAAATATATTCAAAGTTTATATCATCGCATAGAGACCCTTTTACTAACTGTGCTTGAAATTACGACTAGAATACAATTATGAAATTATGCGAACACACAACAAACGCAAACGAGTTTTATAAAAGCATGAGAAAAATAATGATTACCAAACAAATAAAACAACAAAATGAAAATAAATATTTAAATACATTCAAAGATGATTTTTCTTAACTTAATTGGCTATTTGCTCAGTAAATAATTTCATTTCATTAAGAATTTAGCTAAGCAAATAATGAAACACACAATTAACAATAATAATAAATCGACAATCTTATAATTCAACGACGTGTAACGATGAAAATGCATTTTTAATTTAAATTTGTTAATTTTTGGCTTTGGAAATAAAATTTTTTCTTAAACTTCGATAAATTTTAAATAAATAGTTAATAAACTAGGGTTTGATAAACTAGGGTGAAACTGTTTTAGATATCAGTAAGAAATGGCCGTATAAAAAACTGTAAATTCAGTTATATAAATGTTTCTGTTCTTGTCTTTGCCAAAAATACTTTTGTGATTATTAATATAACTCACCTACCTTTCTTTTCCTTTAAAATGTTCCAACAATTTTCAAAAATCGATTTTCGTGTGCTGGGAAAAAGTTCCAAATGTTCATACATGTACTGAAATTTCTTTTTCTACTTCATAAAAACAAAACAAATGTTATTTGTTTTTTTATTTTAGTTTAAAAAATTTTAGGAAAAAATAGATTTTTTTTCTTTGCTTGCAACGATGCATTCATTCATAAACTAAATTAAAAGGAAACTTTTCAACGCAATATGTTAAGTTTTCAATACAATATATGCTAAAAATGTGCAGATAATACACGAAGGGAA
The DNA here is from genome assembly GCA_013235015.1 of Araneus ventricosus. Lineage (NCBI taxonomy): Eukaryota > Metazoa > Arthropoda > Arachnida > Araneae > Araneidae > Araneus > Araneus ventricosus. The sequence goes on from BGPR01006981.1 coordinate 31,448, forward strand.
ACTACTGATTTGGAAGCTGTGAAGTTCACTATACCCCTAGAATGTATGAATAAGGAAAACAATAAGATACTGAGATAAGACTGTAAGACAAATAATGATATTTTCTGAAGAAAGAAACCCATGCTTTAACATTAATAAGTAGAAAATATTTTTTATGATTAATCTAGAAATATCAGAACAAAACGCAGATGAATGAAGCTCTGATAAAAATCTGTAAATTAATTGGAATAATTCAGAAACTGGGATTTTAAAATACATTTATTATATAATTTATTATTAATGAATGTTTAGGAATATTTTACTTTCTCGTATACGAAGTATACAAAGAGAAAGTATTGTAATCGTCCAAAAATTCGAGCTCGAGATTTTGATGAATCTCCACGTTTTAGACATCCCTGAGTCCGAAAAATACAATTTTGGAATTATGTCTGTTTGTCTGTGAACACGATAACTCGAAAACTATTACAGCTAGAGAGAAGAAATTTGGTTATGTGATCTTTACACATAATTTGTAGGTTTCTTTCAAATTTTAGACAAACTCCGTCCACGGGAAGTTTGTCTGTCCGTTTTCATGTGAACACGATAACTAAAAAACTTAATTAGCTAGATAGATAAAATTTGGTACACAGTTTTATCATCCAGAATGTAGGTCCGTATCAAATTTTGGACCAAATTAGTCAAAGGGTTGACTGTCTCTCGGTCTGTATAATCGCATGCTTGTGAACACGATAAATCCTAAATGCAATGACTTAGATAAATGAAATTTGATATGTGGTCTTCTTATCTTAATTATAAATATTTGTCTAATTTTGATTTCAATCGGTTGAAAAAAAGTCTTTCAAATTGCATGTTTGGTTTTTTTCACCATTCTACGACACAAAAAAAGGCGCGACAGCTGGCGCATTTTCCCCACCTGTGTTATGGAATGAATCCAAACCAGACAGTATTTTCCGTGAACGAAGTCGGGAGAGGTGTCCGTAATCAGTGTGTTATGGAATGGTTCGTGTTTCTATCGCTTGGCGTATATTTTCCCCACCCTTGTTAGGGCGTTTGCGAGAAAGTTTTTGGGAGACCACTCCCGCTGGTTTCTTATGATATTCATTGTCTTAATTCCCATATCGTATTGTTTCCACTGCCTCACGTTTTTGTTTTGACTTCTAAATTTTTGATTTAAAAAATCTTGGAGTCTAAACAAACTAGGACGCTAATACAAGCCTGTTTTTTAAAATTTATTTTCATTATTTTCCTCTTTTAAATCTTTATCATATTTTATAATTCATTATCTATACTAATAATAAAAGCGAATACGTGTGTGTGTGTGATTGGACCTAGAGCTACAAAATTTGGTACACTCATATTTTGGACGGTGCGAATGTGCGATATTCGAAGGAATTTTAATTAATTTAAAATTAAGCAAAATGCTGATGCTTTTTCAAATATTGATGCAATATATCCGGTAAGCTGAATGTTCAAGGTTGCTATTTTTTTAACTCTTTTTATCAGCATGTTATAACCCAGTTAACGTACTATTGGATGTAAATACATCGCACCCTTTTAATGTTTGAATCAACTGCATATAATTTGAATGAGGAATAAGAAAGTGGAATTGGCATTGACAACGTGTAATTAGACGTCAGATGACTCAGAGAATTACGTCATGTGACTTGACGCCATTTCGATGACACTGTGTGCATGAACGCCCCTAGAGACGTTCGGTACACGATGAACGAATAAGTGCAAGTCTACTAAAATAAAACATCTAAAGTCTCTATCACAATCTGAAGTTTAAAATTACTTTCTTTAAAGGAAGCATGAATATCAAACTACGCACAAGAAATTTGAAGCAAGAGAAATGAAACTCATCTCTCTTGCCGCCGAACAAGCTGATCACTAAAGGCATCTAATTATAAATGTGATAGAATCTCATAATCAATTTTTTTCTCGAATTTAATATAAGGTGGCGCCACTAGACAAAATTAAATTAAAGTTAATAGATTAACTGATAAATAAATTCTAGATATTGTTTCAAAAATAGTTCTGTGGGTGTATGTTGTAAACAGTCCAACACGCAGGATAATGGAGAATGAAGGTTTATTCACAAATGTGCAGGAAAACACGTAGTACAGGTAACAGGAAACAATAGATCTTGCACAGATTAGCAACGTAAACAGACAACAATTCAGGTAATAACAGTTCAGCACTTTGAGATTTAGCAACACAAACAGTCAGCAAATCACTAATTACGTTAATAAAAGCACTTTCAATAGCGCTCAGCTCACCGACTGCTAGCTCGCACTGCAGACGAAACTCCAAAGTCGTTCCAGTGGATCAACACACCCTCCCTGATCCAAACGCAGTCCATATATATTCTCTCCGACAGGCCGTGACGTCACATGGAGTTTTCTCGTATATTCAAGCGTATTTCCTTTCTTAATAGAGATATCGAGAAAAGGATCGTATTTTCTGGAATCTTCGATTTGTCGCTAAATTTGTCGTCAAAATGGACTCCAAGTTCGTCGCCAAGGTCAGGGGTTCCGGAACGGCCGTTGCCCGTCATTCCATGCTCAACCTTGCAAAATTCTCTTCCCAACCATAAGATTAACATTGCTGGGAAGCGCCTTTCCATGTTCGTAACAATATATACTGTACAAAATTACAGAACTCTAGCACATCAGGAAGAGATTGAAAAATGGACAACAAAATGCCATCTTTACAAACCTTAAGCAAATAAAGTTACATAAAACTGTGTAAAAATACGGAAAAACTAACTACTGAATACAAGATTATATATATATATATATATATATATATATACCGTTTCAATACAAAAACAAAATGCCATCCTTCAATAAATGCGTATGAATAATATAAAAGTATTTTGATGCTAATTATTTCAAATGTCATAATTCATTGGGAGAAGGCCAAAATTCATCAAGAATCATTGGAATGTGGACACCACTAAAATTGAAATGGCAATTTAGTGAAACGGAAAGATTTTTTCCATTTAAATAAATTGAAGAACGATCTTGGTGAACATTTTGCATTTGATTCTCTTCTCAAAAGTATAAAATTGTACTCTAGAAAATCCTTCCGGAATAACATATTTGTCTGCTTCCCTTTTTAGAAATAACACATTAAAGAAGTAAACAGACCCCGCTGCTTAAGGGTATGAAACACGCCTTGTCGATCGCTATTGTTTGACTTCCCATCGAATACTGCCTAAGAAAACAGTGGTTTGAAGTGTATAATTGTCTCCTGAAAGAAGCGACATTCTTTTTCCCTGGATTGTTTGCCAGGACGTTTTTAGACTACCGCGCTTCCGCCGCTACCTCCATCGAACACACTCAACGACCAGTAACGTGAAATCGCAACTCTTCACTATTCCTCAATTACGCAGTTATTCCTCCTACAAAGAGACTCATCCAATGTGTTATATGTGTAACGTTTTGGAAAGATTGTGAGTGAAGTGTTGGTAATGCAACGCTGTTTACGTGAATAATGTGCACTCAATTACCGCGAAGTGTGGGTGGTGCTGTCAACAGTTATTTGTGATGCTTAATTTACAGCTGTTGACGAAACAACCTGCAAGATGCTGTCAAGTTTTGAAAAAATAAGGAAAGTTTTTAATGCTATCAAATATTCCGAATAGAAATGATTAAAGAATGTTTCGAATAAAACTATGTGAATATTAACAGTTTTGCGATGAGTAAAATTTTGGTGAAAGTTACGAATCTGCAAGTCCATAAATGATACGAATTTGTGACTTAGAGTCTATTCTATTATTTCAAAATGAAACTTCTAGAACAAAATTATGCTCAGCTTTCACGTTCAAAGTATTCGCTTACTGGATTACTGCAGACGATTTTCTGATATTCTTCTTCTTCTTCAGAATGCTGTGTCGACATCTCAAAGATTATAGGTTTTTTTGCAAAATTCTGGATTGAAGTAAGCTCTTTATAAAAAAGAAGCTAAAGAGTAAATCAAGTAAAGGCAAGAAATCAGAATTTTAATAACATACTTATATTCGAATCTCAAATTAATATTAAACATGTGACTGAAAAGTTTTGTGTATGTACAGCTAAAAACTGCTGATTTTGGTTTTTAAGACCACAGATTTTATTTATACACTTCTAAAAATGGGAAACTCTTTTGAGTTGTTGAAAGTTAAATATTTAAAGCCATAAAACATTTTCAAGTGAGTGAATCGAAAATTGATTAATTGATAGTTGAATATCAAAATTGTGTGGATTATCACAGTATGACGGTGAGTTACCAATATGACGTTGCCTCTTCAACCTCCGGTGGTTTTATTCGATTGTTGTTCCGATGGCGAGGAAGTATTTGGAAGTTGGTTTACTTGGAAATGTTCTTTTTCACAGGCGCATATTTCGGTCTTGCAATGTTGTACAGATTTCTCCTCTCGGATTATTACAAAAGGTAAGAATTCGTTGTGTTTTAATAGCAAAATGCTGTCTAATTTAGCAAAACTCGTGTTTAAATAAAAATGTTTCATTATTGAAAATTAGGTTCATATTTTTACAATAGTCTGTATCTAATGCCATTCTAATGTAATCTCCGCCATTGTAACCATACATGAAGAATGGTGAATATACCGTATATAAAGAATAATAAATATATTGCATATGAAGTGTAATAGACAATTTCGAATAGATATTAGATTACCATAAATAATAAATTGGTTTATGACATGCAATTAATTTCGACTATCAGCATGAGTTTGTAATTCAGTACGATAGTAATATCTGAAGTCATTAATATATACTGAGGTAAACTCTTGAACTTACTCCAAAATTTCCAGGAAAACATGATATCTATACATGCTGTCTTATTTTCAAGTCAGATTTTTTTCTTCTCATAGCAAACGTTTCTAAAACTTATTTCTTCCAAATATACCTTTGTTAATGTATTTACAGTAAAAAAATCCAAACAATTTTATTCCTATTAAATGTTAAATTAAGAAAACATGTCTTGCACAATTCTAAATATACTATACCTAAGCTGTTTCTTCAAAATATTTTCTGTCTTCCTGCAGGAAAAATGTCGTTATGGATAAAATACACAGTAAGAAGAAATATTTAAAATTTTACATTCATTATTTTCTTCCTTAATAATAAATTTCGTTTATTGCACCTGTTTCTATAGATAACTGATTCCAAAATTCAGTTTCAGAATTAAAAATAACATAAAATGGGTACGCAAAGAGAAAAACAGTAGCTCACTTTAGTTCAGTTAGATGAACCAGGGTCGGCGACTACCTATGGGCCCCACAACTTTGGGAGCCCCAAGGAACTCGATTGATTTTTTTGCAGTATTTCCAGAGCAATTTAATTTTGTGCTTCATTTAATTTATAAAGGCCACGCAGTCGAAGTTATTCAAATTAAAATCAAGTATCGTTTAAATTTTGGGACATATTTCAACAGCATTTCTAATTAAATCATCTTTTGCAAGTTTTATATTATGTCATTTCATAGTTATAAAAAATATGAGTTTTACTTTTACATTACTTTTAAATATTAATTTTGCATTTTTTTGTACTATATGCTGAAATCAAATCTCTTGAAAGTAATCTGCAATGAAATATTTTATAATATTTCACTTTGTGTCAAAATTTTCTTCTAAAAACTACCTATATAAACCTTAAATAAAAATAATAAATATAAAAAAATTGGGTTTGGAAATTGGGAAGGGGGAAAGGGGGACCCAAGACTTGTTTTGCCTAAGGGCCCCTAAAAAGCTTAATCCGGCCCTGAGATTAACATCCATTTTGAAACTATACCAGGGATATTTGGCACGGTTAAAATAAACCATATTTGCATGACTTAAATAAACTTCTAGAATGGGAACTGTTAATTATTTTAAAGTATTTATAACAGTGAAGTCTCAACTTTTTTTAAAAAACTGAAATGCTTAACAATGCTACAAATTGGCCCTTTACTTCCAATATATTTGCGCCATACTTCCATAATACTGCCACGGTATTAATGACCGAGAATATGCGAAATAGGGAATTGTTTTCAAATAATAAGTAAAATCACATATATTTTCATAACTCGCTCTTTTTAATATAGTTTGGCAACTTTTAACTCAATAAAAACTGTACTCACCGTTTTATGAAACATTTTCTTTCGGTAATTCTTGAAATAATACTTCACGAAAAAACTACTTCTGCTGTATAATACGGTAAGTTTCGAAAATTTTAAATAGATTTTGGAACATTTCTTTTCATATAAATGTCTGGAAAGAAATTTGAAAAAATATTATGTTCATCCATTTTTAAAAATTAAATAAACTTGAATACAAACGTAGTAAATTAGTTTTCTAAAACGTTTTGTTGTATGAAATCGAAGCAACTTTCAAAATTAATTGAGGTTTTACAAAACGAATGAGCAAAAAAAATTGCAGTTTTTTTTAATTGTATAACTTTTGTAACAAAATATTATTTTTAAGTCATACTATTGAATTGCTCAATTAATTGGGATATGATTGCTCATTTTACGGAATAATGACTATTAGGTAAAAGTATATATCCTTAAACAAAATCTAGTAAATTCTGTAACTTTAAAAAATCGTCCCTAACTCCGGCATTTAAGAATTTGAAATTATTTCATCGGATGATATAAAAAATTAAAATTTGATATTTTAAGCTTTAATTTCCTTTTCACTCATAGTAGGCGATGTAAGAAAAATAAGAACTTGAAATGTGAAAGTACGTTCGGACAAAATAATACTATTTTTTGTTGAACATTATTTTGCTTCATGACCAATAATAATTTAGAAATACAATATGTTTGCATATTGCTGGGGAAGTATCGTCAATTTTAAAAATAGTCCTGAAATCCATCTATCAATTACCTTTAAATATTGTGTCTTCTGTCAATCATTTTGACGAAAACAAATGAAAATTTATTACAGCTGCAATTATTCTTTGATAATTTCTTTCTTTTTGAAAATAAAAACAAATAAATACATAGAATGATTTATTTTATTAAGCAAAGCTGTAAGCAAAGGTGGTTCATTTTACTAAACCGTTTGTCAAACATTTTAAGCCAAAAAAATGGCATTAGACATTTTTAGAAGGTTAGAAAAAATATTATATTATACTGCAAGGGAATTTAATATGACGAAATTCTTAAGATAATATAGGTTTAGTCTTATTCAAAAAATTTAACAGTCATAATTCAGTATAACATTTGTTTGATTCATGTCAATACAAATGCATTGCTTTATATAAAGATAACACTATATTAAATTTATAATGAGCTATATATATTATTTTTTTACGCCAAACATTGGAAAAAATTCAGATGATAGACTTTGAAATCCTTTTACATCTCCCTTTCCCCACTTTTCTTCCAGGAAAAGAATGATGTCACAAGGTATGTTCTACGTAAAAGAGTCTTATCTTATTCATCTGTGTTTTAATTTTTCCCATATTTTTAAATATAAAGTGTTAGGTAATTTCTATGAAATTTTAGAGCATTCACCACTTTGTCACAAATTATACTTTTGTCTAAAATATCTAAATATCAATTTTTAAATAATTTAATGAAATATCTGATTCATTTAGAAAAGTAAAAGTCAAAAAGATTGAATTTTATCCATTTTCTTCAACTCCTAGCCCATTTGTAAATTATTTTGACACTATTAAAAATGGAAGACAAATAATTTTTATTAAGTTTGATAGATTCTAAATCGAACTTTCTGCAGCTATAAAGAAAAATATGGTATAAAACTTAGTTATGAAGCAATATCTCTTCTACAAAAAATTATCACGAAACACTTGTTCGAAACAAAAATGCAGCAGAAATACAAAATTCAGCGATACTCCAACTGAGAGAGAGGATAAGCACTGAACGCAAAAGAATGGCTCATCAACATTTGGTAATTTAGTCCGAATAGAGTTTAAATACTTGAAATTTTTAAAACATAATTATTAATAAAATGGCATTGAATATAATGTATTCCAGTAAAATATAAAGCTTTTCTGTATAATTCATATATCATTCTTAATTTCAGAATCAGCGTATTCAGAAAATAATTTTAGTTTCCTAGAAAAATAAAGGGATATTCAGATACAATTTTGCAGAAATTGAAATCAATTAAAATATTCTTCAGAATGGTAAAAAATATTTTCCAATCGAGTGATAAATTAAAAGTGTAAATATTTAGAAATAAAAAAAATAATTGTTGCTAAGTAACTTAATTCGCGTTAGAATGGAATAATCCTCGTGGAAGAAAAATTAACAAACCTTTTGTTCTAAATGGAAATAAATGTCATGATGTCTTTGAATTTTTCAATAAAATTTCTATTTTCTTTGCTTTTCAACAGAAGTTTATCTGAAGTTCTATGAATCTAAAGCGATATTATACAATAAATTTTGGATAAAATTATATGAAACTGATTTGATACGATGATTCTCCATTTTTTAATGTTTGGGATCCAACTTTTAAATTAGTTTCTATCTTATTCCCTTACTACGTTCTACTAAAATATGCATCACTACTGATAATCATGCTACTGATAATCACTATAAAAATATCATTACGTGCCTACACAGTACAGTTTGTACAGTATATGTATCACTATCTACGTGTTTTGAAGGTTGATACAATATTTTTATAATAAAAGAATGAGTATTTTCTTATTTTGATTTTAATAATCTGGATTTTCGAACCTCATATAAAGTTTGCTTTTCCTTTTATGAATTGCTCTCCTCTCATTTGCTACTTTTTGCCTCCAATAGAGATGAGCCTTGCAATTTGAAACTACATTTGTTTAATAGGGAGAATTTAGGTTATAATGAATGCACAGGAAAGAAATATCAACGATTCAAACTCTTTAAATTATCACTTTCCAATATTTTTTTTAATTTCATCTTTTAAACTTCTTCTCAGCTTAAGGGCTTTTTATTAAAATCTTGACAAATATTTTACAGACTAGTTCTTCAATTTTCAACGCTTTTGGACAATCATTTATTAAGAATATTTCGTAAAACTAATTTTATTTTCTCTGTCCTTTTTCCTTTCTAGTATACGAAGTGTACAAAGAGAAAGGAATGTGATCGTAAAAGTGTTCTATCTCGAGGTATTGATGAATTTTTACCTCTTTTTTAAGAGGATGAAATCAAATATCTTTTTAATCGAATAAAACCATTTTTAGTACAATGGAACTTCGACTAACAGTCACCATCGGGACCAGCGCTGTGACGGATAACCGAATAGACGGATAGCAGAAATCTCTAAATATATATGTAGAATAACGTGATTTCACTGCTGTCTTGGGACGAAAATCAAATTAAATTCTTTTAAAAGGGAACAATACATGCATGTTGTGTTTAATTTTACCAAAAGATCAATATAAACTTCAATACAAGAGAAATGTATGGTAAACTATAAACCTACGTTACTTTTTTGATTTTTAGACAATGTCGGATGACAAAATCTACGGTTAATCGAAGTTTCACTGTATTGTGTTGATTTGTGAACACGACAACTCAAAACTAACGAATAATGAAGTTCAGTAAATGATTTTAACAGAAAAACTGTCAATGTTCATTCGATTTTGGACTAAATCTGTCAAGGGGAATGTTATCTGTCCGTCCGTCGTTGTGGGTGCGAACGTTTGAACGCAACGAGCTAAATGTGTGACGCAACGAGCTAAATGTGTGAAAGTTAGGATTTAGTTTTACCGCCACAAGTGTAGAAATTTGGACAAAACTGTCACCAAATTGACTGTCTTTCGGTTTGTTTATTCTCTTGAGACTCCGCGTCCTTTTCAATGGACATTTGCGTTTTATTTACAAAAAAGTTGCTTTCCATTCAAAGCCCTTAAATCCCACTGTCCAATGTTTTGGATGGTACCATGCTGTCATCTATTAATTATGTATAATTGATTATATTATTTAATTATATTAATTAATTAATTTATTTATTATATTAATTAACATATAATTCATTAATTACTTATATATAGTGCTATATAATCCTATGAAGAGTATTAACCTCGATTTTTTGTGAAAACTGGTCGAAAATTATATCGTTGGGTTCAAGAGGCTGTTCGGGTAAGTGAACTCGATAATTCGAAAATGCAACAAGCCCCAATTATGATCTTTACCCTAAAATTGTAGCTGATTGCCTAATTTTGATTAAATTTGTCAAAGGGTGCCTGCTTCTTTGTCTGGCTGTGCATATGTGAACTAAATAATTAAAAAACGCAACGAGTTGGATAAGTTAAATTTGGTATTAGGTCAAAAGACTAGATAAATGATATCTTTTCTGTCTTTACACAAAATAGTAGATATGTATCGAATTTTGGACACAAATGGTCAACAGGAAAAAGCCAAAATTCACTCTCGATTCTCTTCAAAGCACGACGAAGTTAAACTCAAAACTAGCTTATTGTTATAAATCGAGAACGAGAGGGGGAAATCTACTGTTTTAGAAACAATTTTTCATCTGTATTATGTCCCCACCTATAGAAACTGGCAATGCTTTAAAAGGTAAAAAATATAAGAGTTTGTTTCTCTGTTGGAATGTGTTTTTCTGTTTTTCAGGATCTTCGAGAGAATTGTGTCCATGTGCTCCACCTTCATGGATCTTATCCCTTTAAGTTTCGTCTTAGGATTTTATGTTTCCTTCATTGCCACAAGATGGTGGAACCAATATGTAGCCATTCCCTGGCCAGACAAGTATGAATTCTTAAATACGTTTTAGCAAATCCAATCATTTATCCATCTGCGTGAATACTTTTTATAACATTAGATAGATATTTTCAACAGTATATATTAAGTATTATCCTTTTCCATTTATTCATAGTTTGGTAAAAGAAACTTGAAAATCTTTTCTGATAGCAGAGTTACATAAATAATAAAAATCGTATTTTTAATTCATTAATAAATCATTTCAAAATGTTTTGATTCATTTTTTAAAAAACATGCTTCAATTTGTGTTAAGGTTTTCTTATCGTTTATAATTATTTATTTGTCTGTGACCACTTAATATTGTTTAATTTTTATTCTAAAGTCTTCAATTACGGATTCTGTTGTTTACAGTGCCACTTTTCAGAATCACACCAGAATAGATTTAGTGTTCAAGTTGCGTCTTACTTAGTCAAGTCTTACAATCTAATCAATTTTGCAGTGTTTTTCATAGAATATTGGTATTAACAGACTTCAAGTTTAATTTTGTGCCAGAAACAATATTACGAACCTTCCAGATGCATTTTCATAGTTTGAACCGCTACGAAATTGCAGGTTCAATCAATATAACTTTTTTCACCATCACCATTTTTGACAACATCATAGTTTCATAAAATTCTCATCTAACCTGAAATTCATCTGCTACATGAGATAAATTTTTATGTCAAGTTCTAAATGTCATACCAAAAAACGATATAAACTTTTTGAGAAGAATTTAAATTTCCTTTGGTATGCTTACAACGTAAAATAAAAAAGTTATTTATTTAGTGACTAAAATGAAATTTACTGAGTTCTGAAATAGAGATTTGTGTGTATTATAGCAGTCACTGTAATATACAGGGTTCCCACTTATATCCGTGAACATTTGTTTGGTCACGATGTCGAAAATTGTCATGTCATAAAGAGTGGGAGAAAGAAACTGAGACACATCCCTGTCTTCTGGATCATTTATTTATATTGCTCAAATTGCCACTATACACATTTTCACTCTGGACTGGATTTCTCGCTTCGCTCGCGTTTCGCGACGCCATAGTGTTGAAAATCACAATCAAACAACTGTTCATTTTTTACATTCTGTTTTGGGTATAAATGTGCACAAGGTATCTTTTCGTACTAAATCGAGAGTGCTATACAACTTTGTAATTGACTTTTTTCTCGTATCTTTTACCGTTTACGAGATAGGACCTCTAATTTCAAAATTTGCCGATAGATGGCGTTGTAAGTTGTCTCCTCGAGTAGCGCATAGCCTTTTTACTATACGTAGACACCAACTTTATGGTCTAAGCTGTCACCGTTTAGAAGTTAAGAGGTGTGTGACGGATATAAGAGGGAACCCTGTATAGTGATGTAATAAATAAGTTGATTTATTTAACTTGCTTTTTCATTATAGTATTCACAAGTCTACATGTAAAATCAGTGTTGGATTTTTATTCCACTATAATATCATTACGAAATGTTTTAATTTATTTTTCAATGTATGTTTTTATTTGTGTTGAAATGTAATTCAAGTTTCAAATCATTTATGTATTAGGAGGCTCATCAAATAACTTCGTGCTTATGAGATATGAAGTTTTATCAAATAAAGTGTTAAATCTGTAGTATGATCATTTAATTATAATAATAGCATCATCAATTATCTATAAATAAATCATTTAACTGTAAACATCTGGACTGACCTTTAAAGGGATAATTTACCTTAAATAAATAATTTAATTATTAATAACAAATTTAATTTCGAAAAGTCATATGGCTTACCATGAGAATGCTGTCTAATAGTATGAATACACATTAACATTAAAATCATATACAAAACTTTTAAAGACTAAGAAAATCGACACAGTGTCGAATTTCTCTAAGTGCTTAAAATTTTAAAACTAAGAGGGCTGTCTATTTCAGGTTGATGAACAGTATTTCTTTATATTTTCCTGGAACCGAAGAAATCGATCGAGTTCTGAGAAGAACTCTGATGAGGTACTTGAATCTGTCACTCATTTTGGTTCTCAGGTCGATCAGCATGGCGGTCAAAAGAAGGTTTCCGACAAGAGAGCATGTTGTCGAAGCCGGTGAGTTCTCCTATACTACCGTCAATGCATAATCTGTATACTTACAAAAATAGGATAAAATTTGCTACCTTCCTATCTCCCTGTAAACAGTAAAAATCATTTTAAAAGGTTTACCATTCAATTCGTTCCTTTTTTCTGTCTTACTTCTTAAAAATCTTCCAGAGTTCCATGTTAGAATCGCGAATTCTGAAATTTTAAATAATTTATTTTGACCAGAATTTGAATAAAATTCATGAAATCATTTATTTTGCATATTATTTCCTTACATTTTAAGCTAAAAACTAGATATACTGATATTTTTATTTCAAATAAATTATAATTTTTATATTTTGGAGGTTTTGTGCTACTACACACTTCATGGAAATCTTCGAATACGAGAGAAAGTACTAGTACGAGTTCCTAATCATGTTTTACAATTTTCTGAGTTCTGAACAAAAGGTATCATTTGAACTTTAATTATAATGTATCTGTAAGTTTACATATCTTGTAATTGTTATAATACCACATAATGTGTTATAATTTTATTTATACATAACCTTATCGTGGCAACTGGAAATTTTGAACATAGATTATGTCTGACAAGTTGATTTAAGTAGCAGGCTTTGATTTTATTTTATTTGCTTAGTAATATACAAGGGGATTAAGTTATTTTTACCGGATAACATAATAGTTCGTGATACAAACAACATTTTGAGCCTTTGTTATTTTAATCCTAACTGACATTCTGAAGAGAAGGTAACTCCTAAACTCCGAGATTTTTTACTTTTTCTTAATGGGGTTATATAATTGGTTATTAAAAGACATATATATATTTATATATATATATATAAACTATTGATCTCTTTTTTCTTATTTACCCTAATTTCCTGCTCTTTGTAAAGTATATTTTTTATAAATAAATAAATGCAGGAAGTAATTGAAATCTACATAATACGTTCTATTAAACGCCTAGTTTGTTTTCCATCTTACAAAATTTTATTTTTCACTCAGAAATATATAAATTCACATACATTGAGTACTTACTAGAACCAAAAAAATTAATTTACTCTGTATTTCTTCTAACCATGTAAGAGCTGCAAGTTTTTGCAAAATCAATCACTGGAAAGTAACGACCTGGAGGAAATGCAATTGCATCGTTTAGCACTCAAATGATTAAAAATCTGATTATGTTACATGATTTAAATCGATTCAAAAAATACTAATTATATTGGAAACCCACTATATAAAATCAATTTTTTCCTTCCTTTCCCCAGGTTTCATGACAAAACAAGAGTTGGAGATGCTGAACTCAGTTCCGAACACTGAATTCAACACATTCTGGATCCCTTGTACATGGTTCATCAATCTTCTGCGAGAAGCTAAGCAAGAATGTCGAATTACAGATTCGAACGGTCTTAAACTCATCATGGAAGTGAGTCGCTTTTTTTAAAAAATATATATTATCATGCATGCCTATTGTTTCGTAGTGTTCCAAAAACTATTTTTATGTGAAAATATTTCAAATATTCTTTTGCAGAATCAATTAAAATCTGAAATTGATCTTAATTTCAAATGTTTGTAGCTGTTAAAGGATTGCTTTCCCCTAAAACTACCTTTAGAAAGGACTAAAAATTACGAAATCAAAAATCAGCTGCGTAAAATCTTCGATGGGAAGGTAAATGTGGATATATTTAGAGAATTTTTATCCATACAATCGAGGACGTGATTGTTTAACACGCAGGCACAATAATTTTTACTTCCGTAAGGCGTAATCATTTTTTACCACACGTTATAATTGAAACATCTTTATATGGTGAAGAAAGGCGAGAAGAGAGATCGTTTGATTTTTAGTATGGCGTCATCACAATGTGTTTAAACACCAAGATAACAAGATGGAATAACGAACTTGAATATTTTCGGAGATATTCTGCCAATCGTATTTAACTTCAGCTAAATTAAGTATCCTACTTAATCTTTCATAAAATAGACAAAGAATAAACATTTTTTCCTATAGAAGATGACAGTTTATTTCAAAAAACTTAATGCGGAGGTATCTTGAAGTAGAAGTACTTACGCAATGATGGAGGAGAATGTACATTTTAATCTCGGCGAGATAGAAAAAGTAAATTTAGATTCCGACGGAGAAGAAAAGACTCAACAGAACACTATCAAGGAATGAAATAAAGACTTGGGGAAGATAATAACATGTTTTTGTTCGCTGGAGTTCTGCCCGGTTTGTTCTACGTTCAATGCCACATTAATCAAAAGAAGTCACATTTACAATCTGGATTCAGAGCCATTCGCCATGGATTACAGACAAAAGTATTGAAATTTTTAAAACCGGATAGATTTTCTATTAAATGAGTTAATTACTTAGTGATTACATCAAATCATGATATTACTGGTATTCTAGTGTATTAAAAATTATTTAGTTTTCTAATTTTGCTTTCAGTGAAAATCTATTTAGTGAAAATGTAAAGTTCTTCAGCCAAAATCTAAAAGAAAATCTCAACTTTCAGTTATGTTAGATCTTAATCAGAAAATGGATGGATGAGCACAATGCCATGCTGAGGGTTGGGTAAGAGAAGCATCGATGTCATGAGGACAAGATATTACAGCCTTTAATTTCTGGTTTTTCAAAGCCAAATGTGACGAATAATGAAAAAACTTGTGTCACACCACTAGTAGTACTATCAAATACTTTTCCCTATTAGCACAAGATATTCTACGATATCTCCACGATATTGTTATGATATACTGAATACCACACAACATTGTAAAGATATCGTATGAGAATTGTTGGGCATCTTCTGTTAATATGGTTCGTTTCAAAAACCCGAGACTAGCACTTTTGGACGATTTTGCTATGGAAAGGGGTGACAGGCAATGAATAAGATGAGCGCTTTTCCAGAATGCTTTGTTATGTCGTGAGCTTCGTCCGATTAGACATATTTTTTAGTGACTCTTTACAGCAAATCAATAAATGAATATAACATGTTCCTGTATGCTGCTAAGTAAAATGTGAATATCCAACCTCCATTTTTTACTTCATCCCTATTTTGGTAAAACCAACTCCGCCTGGTTCACCGCATAAGCGCGGAGGGTTTTCGTATCACAGTACATATACATATTAGAGTGGACCAATTCAATCAATTAGTTCAGAAACGCATTAAATTAAGAATTGCGAAATAGCTTTTACTGTTTCAGTCGATTTTTCTACTGCTACAAGCCTTTATGCAGAAATACTTGTATTTTGAGTTAAACTGTACTTGTGAAAAGCCCTTCAATGATTAAATGAAAGAAGTTTTTTAATGCACCATTTCGGAGTATATTTGCATCGTATTATTATGCCAGAACAATTTAGCATACGAAAATTTTGCTTTATTTAACCATCGATAAATGATAATTTACCATCTCTGATAGAGTGAAAGTGTTTCTTAGGATTGTCATGTTTTATAAATAAGGACACTTTTCTACAAAAGAGTTATCGTATTATAACATTTTTGCGAGCATTGTGCAGGATGTTCAGAAATGTTGCTTACAAACTTTAAGGGTAAGCCAAGAACACAGAAAAAGGTCATATTTGCAATAGAACATGGGGTCAGAAACGCAAAGGGTAATCGCTACAGGGATTCTTCGTCACTGAATTAATAAAATAAGGACATACCAAATAAAATGTACAATACAGATTTAATGGAATACAAGTTTACAATACCACAACAATCCAGTTACATGAATGACAATATGCGAAGAGTGTACCTCTTCAGATGGCACGTCCATTGAACACCTACTTTAAGCACTCCAAACGTTTATTGCTGATACTGCGTCCTACCTGCCATTATCGTATCTGTCAGGCGGCATACGACTTGTAATGTTTTTATCCATGCAACTGTGTTGTTATGCTATTGTGAGTTTCCGTTCCTTTCAATCTGAATTGTACATTTTATCTATCGTATTCTTTCCTTTTACTTAACTCACCAATAAAGCACCCCCTGTAGTGGACCCCTTCTATAACATCCTGCCCTCAGTTAGTCTCTATCTCACTAACTGGATTAGAGAGGATGTTATCGTGTCTCTTAACATGGCCCTTTCCCTACCTACCTCAAAAAATTTCTCTTCTCTGACAGTGATCAATGCTGTTGTGGTGAAACTGGCACTCCACTTCACTATGCTACGGAGTTTGCCCTCACAGTGTCTTGGCACATGAGGAAACCAGTGCCAAACTTCGAACAAGAATGGCTGAAAAGAGTCGCCAATAACCTCGTCTCCAGGCATAAAATTCGTAGGATAGTGAAATTCGTCAGTGAAAACAGAGATATCTTCCGACCCAGAGGCGGTTTTTCGGACAGGCGATAGAGGAGCTCGCCTCTTACCTAGAGACTGAGGGGACCTTAAAATCTATTCGACATACATCGCAGTGTTAAGCCGATTGCGAATTTACGACATTGGGTAAGGTAATAACCCCAAAACAATTTTGCGCCTGGGGCCTCGTATTGCCAAAATCCGCCACTGTTCCGACCTCCCTAGCCTTCACCTTTCCAGCGAGGTCAACCAACAAGCGCCAAATGCCCCGCCCCCCCCCCCCTACAAAAAAGAAAAAGCAAAACAACATCTAAAGAAAAGAACACTAATACGAAATGATTTTTATCTTGTTGTGTGTGCCTGCGTGCGATGTCCAGACGAATCTATCGCACTTACAGCCTCGAAATTTGGCACACAGGTAGTCTTAATGGTAACTCAATGCACCTCGAAGCCGGAATTTTAAAATTCAATCTAGAATTTTTTTTATTTAATGTTGTGTGTTGTTTTGGGTCATTTTCGGGGCGTTTACGGCTGTAGTAACTTTTCTAATGATAGTTGAAAAACAATCGATACACCTTCGGATAGAACAAACAATTTTGCTTCTAATGAAATTTGTTTTGAGCTCCAAACATAATTTATTGAATTTTGAGAAATTTTTAAAAAATAGTCAGTTTTACAATCGAAATTTTATTTTTGTTCTTTAATTTGCTGCATCCGACGTTCTAATAACACTATTACTCTCAATTTTTTTTCAGCTTATAACTGGAACGGTTCTGTCGGATTTAAAACAAGAACGGTTAAAATATCTTTTCCCGTTTTTTTTAAATTAATGTTTTCCTGGTCAGTTGAAAGATATTTTTATCTAGCGAGATTCCTCTCGCGACGCTTTTCCGGAACGTTGCCCGCAATTTGATTGGCTGACGGTGCAGAGCGCAGGTGACGTCATAACCTTCAACTGAATGATTATTTTCGGCAGTATCTTAACGTGCTTATTTGTCTTGCATATTTTTGTTGCTGTATAATAATGATTTTGACGTTGCAATTTTTTTAATATTGTTTTGGATTAACGTTTTGTGTACTGTTTTTCTACATTTAAATTTCATTTTCGCGAAAACAAATAAGCGGGAAAATCGATAATGTGTATCTTTTGTTTTAGTTTCAGAACTTTTTCATGCCATTGTGGGCATTTTTTTTTTTTTTCATTTTGTTGACGTCCTGATTCCACGGGCAACGCCGTACGCTTACTGCCAGTAATAAAATAAAAACGGTTATAAATTACAATAGTTATAATTGATTGCGGGTATATAATTGTAGCAATCATCATCAACTTTACCTAATAGTTTGTGGTTTGCTTCGAAAAATTGAACCAAATCCAGTGCGTCGTACAACAATTAATTCTGAAAAAAATGCAACGTAAGAATTTTTCTGTAATGTAGTGTAAAGCAGCCAAATCTCAAAATTCGCGTTTGAGAGAGTGTTCCTCATGGCATGACTGTGTCCAATTGTATTGTCTTTCTTTCCAAATGAAATTAAAATTTTGATGTCACATTCATTTTTGTATTTATTCCTTGAGCAAATCTTATCTTATACTGTCTAACTACTTTTTTAGGAGTTTAATGACTTTCGATCCAAGTGTGGACTTTTATGGAGTTATGATTGGATAAGTATACCTCTAGTATACACGCAAGTAAGTGTAATGATTTTCTTAACTTCAAAATTAAAGCAATTTGAATTGTACCAGAACACGTAAAACATAATTATTTAAGTGATACACAAGTGAATATTTAGATTAATAATGATTTGTGAAATTCGGGACAGAATTTTTTAAAGAAAAATTTACTGCGTTTGGAGTGTTGGCGAGCTGGCTAAATGAATGATACCAAAGAATTTTTTGTCCTATTAACAGAGGAACTTACGGAGAAAAGAATCCTGAATAGCTACTGAGAAAAGAACTCACTGACTGATTTGAGTTAAAGGTTACCTCGTTAGGAGCTCTGCAAAATAAAAGATATTTAATCTACAATTCAACTGCTTTTGCATGAGCTATTAATGCAAAAACTTATATTAAATAGGGGAGAGTGGGGTAAAACCGGATACTTTAATTTTGGCGTTATTAATTCTTCTTTCTAGTGGACAAATACTGAATTATTCTCCACTAGTGGAGAAAAAAGAATGGTCATAGTTTTCATGTTGTTGTTGTTAAATTCACTTCGTCTGTGAAGATTTATTTGTTTTATGACGTCAACTCTCCAATGTTCGTTTCTTTTAAAACTATCCTTACTTATTAATCATTGCAATTATAAACACTATATTTAGTCCAGCTTATTATATGTTTATTAAGGATTTATATTTTATCAAAAAACAAAGATTTATTAAAACGATTGCGTGGTTCTATTTCGTTATTTACACTCGGGGTAAAACGGGATACATCGAAGTGGCCAATTTAACATTTTCGGAATAAGAATTCCAACTCTCCTTAAGTTTTTTAAACAGTTTTCTATTAATTGCTCCTTTGAATTACTTTGATTTAGTCCTTTCTCAGCAACTTGTTCCGCTATTTCTTTTATTCATTCATTGAAATTTTTATCTAAGAGTTTTTAATACATTGTTTTTCCACGTCTAAAATCGTACACAGTTTGAACTAATTCTGTCTCACAAAAACTATTTTCATCCCCGTTCTTTCCAACGGACTTGTCGGTACATGCTTGTTTGTGACAAAGTTCCTAATGTTGTAGTTAAATTTTATAAACTCGCTCCATCCTCAATATTATTTTATAAAACAGAAATTATTTAGATTTTCTAATGGATTTTTGTACTGCAATGGCGTAGAGGAAAAACTGGACTTCTATCTATGCCCAGCCCATCTCATAAGCTGAACAGAAATGTGCTCTCTCTTCTAGGTTGTAACGCTTGCCACTTACGCATTTTTTGGAGCTTGCATCTTTGGACGCCAGTACGTGGAGTCACCAGATAAACCAGATCAAAATTTTGAATTATACATTCCGGTTTTCACAATTTTTCAACTATTTTTCTATATGGGATTATTAAAGGTGAGGTATTATTTTTTGTGGTGAATGCGTGCTTTATACAGTTTAAGTTTTTCGCAATTTCTACTGGAATAGCTGTCTGTAAATGCCTTATTTTTAATTCTTTAAGTTTTTAGTTCTTCAAACATACCATAGATATCAGTTGGAAATTTTGGAAAGACAATAACAATAATTGAGAATGTGTAAAATAATCTATGGATTATATCTAATGACAGGAAAATTTAACAAAAAAAATAGTTTTCAAACATAAAATTATGAAACTGAAAGAGCTGTGGCCAGCAAACAAAATACAGTTTTAGTTCGAAATCTTTATTTGCATTCTCAGTTCTTCATTTTTATAAATGTATCTGGATCCTTCATCAAATATTATCAAGAACTTGCGCACAAGATTCTAAAGCAGTCAACTCAGAACTAATTAACATACACTAGAAAAAAAATTACACAGAACTCTAATATCTACACTAGAAAAAAAATTATTTTCACTTTAGCTAAAATAAAGATAACCTGTTTGAAAATATTAAACTATTTCAAGTGTTTTACGTTTGCATTTTTAAATTAAATCAACGAAATGCGTCTTTTTCCAAAATACGTGGTGTAGACAAAAGTAGCACCAGAAAATTTCTTAGTCCTAATTGAAAAACGAAATTTAGTATTGCAAATAATTTGATGTCATTGAGTTCAATACCAGTATACCCAGTCTTTAAGAACGTTATTCAGAGAAAGAAGTAACATTAACAAATATTAAATTACCACGCTACTCAAATACAATCCTGATTTGCTTAGGTGTTCAAATCTGTTGTAATTATTGCATTTTTGCTGTCGTCATAAGTTTGAAATTATCAACTGCGATTTTGTTCAGTATAGGAAAATTTCAAATTTTTTTATTCATTTTATTACAGAATAAAAGTGTTATCACTCTTTTTTTATCCAACTAAAGTTCTTTTCAAAAGTTATTAGTGTATAAGAAATACTAAAAGAGGTGATTAAATAAATTACTTAAAAATCAGTTATAGATATGCATATCAGAATAAATGAAGCGATGTCCCAATCCAGTAGTTTCACCTTTATATATATGTAATAATCTCACTTAATTTTACTTTAAATTCTAATATGATAGATTTTAAAATCTTAATGTATTCCAAAATCCAGTTTCGTTTTACTTCCCGCGCTGGAGGTATATTAAATCTCACGATTTGGCATATTTATTACTAAAAATAGCTAATATTCCCTTCACTTTGATCACGTATCTATATGTTAATACTTTATCTGAGAGAACTCGAGGATTTTCTGCTCTCTTTTGACTTGAAACTTTCATGCGAGATGTACGTATGTTCGCCACTCTCCTAAAATTGACTTAGATATTTTGTTAATAAATGAAAAATAGTTAATAATACTGAAAACGGAAAAACAAATAAAAATATATGAATAAGCTAACTTGAAAATGGCATTTAGAACATCATCTTTTGATTAACAGCTTATTTCAATATTTTGGCAAATGGTTATTCTGTCAGAAAATTGTTATTTTCATGTTTCGGGATTATTTTTTTTTCCACTGCGGATAAAAGTAATCTGCATTTTAGACACTAAAAATATCTATGACTAACTGCCTCCATTATTTATAAGGTAGCTGAACAAATGATCAATCCATTTGGAGATGATGACGAAGATTTTGAACTGAATTGGATCATTGATAGGCATATGAAAGTACGTTTTATTCGGTTATTGTGGCTATTTGTTTTAAATCCTAAAATTCTTCAGAACGAAAGTAAAAAATTTTCTTTTTTTAAATTTCAGGTGTCATTCTTAGGAGTTGATGTGCTGAACGCTTGCCCCCCTCCTCTAGTAAGGGACAATTACTACTACCAACTGGATATGAAACTGCCATACACGGAAGCGGCGTTGGTCTACAAAAAGAAGACATATCGAGGATCCGTGGCAAGGATGCAGTAAGTATAAATATTTTTTTTAATACAGGGTGGTCGTAAATTATTGAACCCATTTCAAAAATTAAAAAAAAACTAATAATGTTACAGCTGCGTTTTTTTAAATGAGAGAACAAATAAAAAAGATTTATTTTTTTCAAATCGGTGGCGTACCATTATGGTGTTTTAAATTTGCTACAAAGAGAGATTTGCATACGCAATGGCTACCGATAAGCGGACGCCGATGCGCGCGCGTTTTTTGTGGTTTCCTTTTTTAGTTTTTCTTGAATATCTCGAATACTATTCAGTTTTTTCGAATTATAATTGATTTAACGAATTAAAGAGTTTAAAATTCCTTACAAATACATGATTTTATTTTTCTTCTAGCTTTAATAGTTTCACAGATAATAATTCTAAAAAATGGGAGATGTGCAATAATTTAAGACCACCCAGACCACCGTAAAGGCGTGTTACCTATCTGAAAAAAAACTTTTTTAAAATGCGCTCTCATTAAAAATAAAAAAACGTAGTTGTAACATTAGTAGTTTTTATTATTATTATTATTAATTTTTGAAATGGGTCCAATAATTTATGACCAGCCTGTATAATAGAATATTGCTAACATTCCCTATTAGAACAAGATGTTGTGTTATATTCACGCGATATCCTTACAATGTTGTGCAGCATTCAGAATATTGTAGCAGCATCCTGGAGATGTCATAAAGTACCTTGCGCTAATAGAGTTGTTTTTGTAGTGTGTGGAATATTGAAATCATTACATGTGGAGCCAGAGTAATGGATAAATTTATTAACACGAGTTATCTGGTAGGAAGCATCTGTGATCCATGCGAACTGAAAAGAGAAATATAATATAGAGGGTACAGAATAGACACATGTTTCCCCAAACGGTGCTACAGCGCTTTATTTAGGGAGAGTCGGACTCGGTCGTCGTAGCCCCTTATTAGGAGTTTTAGTGTTAGAATCAGAAAGCAATGAAATACAGTTTGGATGGTCACCCAAATCAATAATTTTTAGAAAAGTCAGAAACTAATTTTAGGTTTCAAAAGATTAAAGTCGGAAAATATCTGGGAATTCTCTCTGAAAATTAACCTCGTTGAAATAAAAATGTTAACAAAGTTAAACGTGACATAGTTAACGAAATAGTCTGACATATTATTTCAAGTGTTATAATTCATACTTTAAAATGAGAGCTTCTCAGAGTGTTTCCACTCGCCATTCCCTTTTCAGGTGGAAAATTCGTCCCCCCCAAAAATTCGAAAATAAACATGGAAAATTAAACGTTAATTAATCACCATTGGAAAAAATATCCAGCTAAAGGTATTTGTTGAAAGAATTTAACTGAAATATTTTTTTTTAATCACAATGATTTTTGTAACTAATTTCGCTGGAAAATAGCGAATAATCTGAGACAAGAACAGCCTATGAGATTTATTGTGACTTAAAAATTTTTCCCTGCGTCTCCAATCAAACCACACCTCACAGTTTAAACAGCCCTGCTTTAAATGAAAGAAAAGTCTTTTGGAGTTGCAGAAGAAGAATTTTCATCCGCAATCTGCTACTTCACTCGTAACATAGTAGTCACAAATGATGGAAACTGTCCTCGTGTTAGATACAGGACCTCATAAAAGACAGTTTCTGGCAACTACTCTGAGTGGATTTTTTTTTTTAACATTTTATCCTAACGCCAGATCGTTTTTCTGTGAATTGTATTTTAGCCTTCTTGTTTTTTGTGTTTATCCCTGGGAAGTTGCAGACTAGTAAACATGCTTTTGTTTTCTTTCGGTACATTATTTTCTCACTGAAACACATCGTACTCGACGCATTTATAACTCTTGTTTACTGCAAAATAAGAACCGAACAATGTTTAGTAAACATTCTATGTATAGCAACCAGTGGCGAATCTAGGATTCGGGTCTGGGGGAGGGGCTGAGGGCATAAAAATTTTGTATCGTCGTGACGAATGTTAAACCTCAAGGCTAAAGTAAACCAAAATTGTTTAACTTTACAGACTTTACTCACCTGACAATAAGAATCACAAAGAACTTTCGATAATTTAATAAAAACTACAATGAAATAACTAGCCGAAAAATGTCTTCGACCGCGTCAAAACTACAAATACAAGTGGAATGACTACAAAAGTAGGAAAATTTTCGAGCCTGTATAGCCAGAAAGCAATGTTGAAACGTTTTATTATTTTTTTTAAAAGAGGAAAATTAAGAAAAAACAGTTGTAATGATTTTAAATAAAATCAAGAATTCTGGCTTGGCTCTGCGGGGGCTGTAGCCCGATAGCCCCACCCCCCCTGGATTCGCCACTGATAGCGGCCTTCCACTTTATGAATTTACGCGTTTCTTTCTATTCATTTCCTGCTTAATTTTCTCATTGGTTTACGGATATAGGCATTAGAAGATGATTTAGGGAGAATTTAGGGGACGCTTCCTTTTGAAAATTGTTTTATTTATATATATATTAGCTTTACTTTTTAATAAGTAACTTTTGTAGATTTGTTTAAATATACGTCGAATTCCTTAAATTATCGCTTCGTTTTTTACTATCTTTGTTGTTTTACATGTTCGTCTTTTTGGTCAAAGCAGTTCCCCCACGAATTAGCCTTTTAACGAACTGTTTTCAGTCTCCAGTCTTATATTTGAATTACTGAACTGATTACTGCTTTATCATTATTTTTTGGTGTATTGTTTCTCCAGGCACAGATTGCGTGCGTAATGTAAATGATTTTATATTTCAAGCTTGAAAAACCAGTTCTTCAAATTGTCTAGTACGACTTAACGACTTCGTTTTGTTAATAGCCAAATAAATATATTTTTGATATTTCAACGGCTATTTATTTAGGCTGATGCTACCGTCTATATTTGCTATAAAACTGCATGTGTAATGTATTGTAAATATCATTATTTTTTCTTATTGCATTTATGTTATGAATGAATTTTAAATTCTTGTGAATGTATATAAGATGTATATAAAGGATGAAGCACTATTTTTCAACTCCTCGTCGACCGCAAAACTGCTCTGTGCCCTAAGGGTAAGTGGGTCACCGTGGGTGATAAATACATTAGACGACGGTTCGCCGGCCAAGAGTTAACAGGTTAATGTGTCTTAATGTGTTTAATTACTAAAATTTCTCGTCATTAATGAACCCTCCGTTAGGCGCGATAAATTTATTTACGCAGTTAGGCTCATAGGATACATATGTCCCCTATTTTCTCTTCCTTTTTCCTACAAATGTTTTCTTCTGAGAAAAGACATATCAGCTGCAAATTAAAGAATAAACATCTAAGAAATGAAGAAAAAAAAAGAAAAAGTAATTTTAGATGACTATTTTTGAATATTTTTATAGAGATTATAAAAACACTATGAAAAATCACAACATTTTACAAATACTTCTTATAACTGCTTACTACAGGCTCAATCATGAACTTTTTTTACCGTATAAGTGGTTAGTTTTGTCCCTATTTCTTCCACAATATTTGCATCTACCTTTATTACTCACTAGCAGTACGCGTACGGCGTTGCCCGTGGAATCAGGACTTCAACAAAATTTTAAAAAAAGCCCACATACAATCACATAAATGAAATTTTTAAAAAAGAAAGCGAAACAGAAATATATATATATATATATATATATTATTGAGTTTGTCCGCTTCTTTTTCCTCTCGACCCAGTACCGTTAATCCAAAAGTTCCAAAAGTTAAGACACGCTTAAAAATAATAATCGAAGTCATCGAGTAAATAAATCATCTCCTCGCAGAACGCGAAAGTAATGACGTCACCCTGCCTCGTCAGCCAATGAAATTGCCCGCAAAGTTCCGGAGAGCTGTCGCGGGAGGAAGCCTCGCTAGAGGGAAAATATCTTTCAACTACCAGGAAAAAATTAGTTAAAAAAAACGGGAAAAGATATTTTAACCATTCTTGTTTTAAATTCCACAGAACCGTTGCGGTTATAAGCTGAAAAATTTTGAAAATGATATCTTTATTAGAACATCGGATGCAAGAGTTTCAAGGATTCCAGAAAATTTTATTTTTGAAAAGTGACTATTTTTAAAAAAAATTCCCAAAATTCAGTAAATTGCGTTAGAAATTCGAAACTAATTTCATTAGAACGGAAATCGTGCGCTCTTTCCAATGGTTCATCTATTTTTTTCGTTCAATTATTCTAAACCATTCTATTGAGAAATTAGTGCGAAAAATCAACCAAAACCACACAAAACATTGAATAAAAATTTATCTAGATTAAATTTTAAAATTTCGGCTTCGAGGTGCATTCAGTCACCATTACGACTACCTGTGTGCCAAATTTCATAGCTGTAAGTGCGATAGATTCGTCTGGACATCGCAGACACACATACACAAACATTGCCTTTTATAAGTATAGATTCACTTTGTTGTTTTTTGGTCCTGTACCGTTGATTCCTAACATAAGATTTTCTGTTCTTTTAATTCCATCGGAAGGCGGGCATTGGGAAGCTCTGCAAAAATTGAAGTATAATAAATATGAAATTGAAATTTTTGATGGCATCAAGTCTTTTCATATCCTTATCGATGTTATTGTGTTTGAAAATTACAAAAGCGTTAATAGTAGACTTTTTTCAAAGATTGGGAAAAAGAACCATAATCCAATGACAAGCATTTCTCGAGACATTATTTCTATGGCGTAGCTGTTCTAGAATATCAACTCCTTTTGTCGTGTAACAAAATGCAACAATTTCAGGGGCATTTTTTTTGTTATCGTCACTGTCGACTGACCTGTCGTCAATAGAAATTGAAAAGTTCATGGTAAATAATTATGACAAACGTAGCCAAATATTTGCGACATCACTTTTCGCTTCTTATATGGTAAAAATTCTTTGAATAATTCTCGTATATTTAAATTAATTGCATCTACATAAATTAGTTTAGATCCCTGTTAAAAGCGTTTTGGCAAATTCGGAGCTAGAAAATCAGTTATCCGTTGTTAATCTCTAGATCCACTATTTTTTAGAATGAAATTTACTGAATTCAATAATGTTAAAAAAATTAAATATTAAACGAAGCAAAGTGCCAGGATTTCAGAAGCATAATAAGTCTTTAAGAAAGTAAGCATTATTACAAAACCAGCGAAAGAAGAACGACCAACCGCAAATTCCTATTACACATTTAGGCGCGCGTGGTATACACATGTCCCCCATGTATCTTTTCGTTCTCTTTTATCTCCCGTGTACTATCCTTTTGAACTTTAATGACTGTGCGATAGCGTTCCTGAGCATTTCAAGGGCAGGTACTGAAAGTTTGATCTCTAAACAATGAATGGAATTGAAAACGCAGCGTTTTGAAAAATAATGGGGGGGGGGGGGCCCCTGTACCCTTCCGACTAACGCAGAGTTAAAATCTCGTTTTCTGTTTACAGTTTGTTACTGTTTGCATATTTTTGATTGTTTAAGACTTTCAAAATCTGAATTTTTTATATTTATTAATTAGAATTTTTTTGTGATTGCGGGGATGATAGCCTTTGCAGCTAAAAATCCCATAACCCCGCCCAATCAATAACTTTCAAATATTAAAGACTAGCAGTACCCTCACGGCGTTGCCCGTGACATCCTGAATTTCAACAAAATTTTTAAAGAAGCTTACAATCTTCAGCTTCACAAAATTTTGTCGGCAAAACTAACTATTTTTAAAAATCTCTCAAAATTCAGCAAATTAAGTTTGAAGCTCAAAACAAATTTCATTAGAAAGATAATTGTTCGTTCTATCCAACGATGCATCAATTGTTTTTCAATTATCGTTAGAAAAGATACTACAGCCATAAACGTGCCGAAAATGACCCAAAACAATGCAAAACATTACATAAGAAATTTTCTAGATTAAATTTTAAAATTCAGGCTTCGAGGTGCATTCAGTCACCATTACGGCTAAATGTCTGCCAAATTTCATGGCTGTAAGCGCGATAGATTCGTCTGGACATCGCGGACACACACACATACACACAAACATTGCTTTTTACTTTCTCGTATACGATATACAAAGAGAAAGTATTGTAATCGTCAAAAAATTCGAACTCGAGATTTTGACGAATCTCCGCGTTTTAGACCTCCCTGAGTCCGAAAAACACAATTTTGGATTTATGTCTGTCTGTCTGTGAACACGATAACTCGAAAACTATTAGAGCTACGGGGATGAAGTTTGGTATGTGGTCTTTAGACATAATTTGTAGGTTTCTATCAACTTTTGGACAAAATCCGTCAACGGGAAGTCTGTCTGTCTGTATGTTCGAGGTCATGCGAACGCTATAACTCAAAAACTTGAAAAGCCAGATGGATAAAATTTGGTACACAGTTTTATCGTCATGAATGTAAGTCCGTATAAAATTTTGGGCCAAATCCGTCAACGGGCTGACTGTCTGTCGGTCTGTATAATAGCATACTTGTTCAACTCCATGCGCATGCGTAAATGCCTGTGCAAAGAAGGAATACTCCGAAAACTTGACAGTTTGCCAAAAACCAATTCTGGCGGCGGGATTTTGTAAGGAAGCAAACGGCGCCTCGTTTTACTTGCGTATTGGAAGCAATCTCTGCGCATGCGCAAGCTATTCAACGAGCAGGCTATTCTCCTGTTTTCTTCTCCGCACGCGGAACTTTCGTTGCTCGAGTTTGATAAAAAAATAAATATTGCGAAGTTTTAATACATACGAATCTTTTTGAATATGAATCTTCACCTCAATATTTTACTATCACTATAATCAACAATGAAAAACCTTCTGATAGCCATTGCATTCTGGGTTACAGTTGGTTCGAACTTTTTATCAACGCAGGAGGAAGGGAAATGACAAATGTTTGAAAAGTATACGAGAAAATTTAGGGGAGGCCACTTCCGCTGGTTACTTTCTCGTATACGAAGTATACAAAGCAGAAAGTATTGTAATCGTCAAAAAATTCGAACTCGAGATTTTGACGAATCTCCACGTTTTAGACCTCCCTGAGTCCGAAAAACACAATTTTGGAATTATGTCTGTCTGTCTGTGAACACGATAACTCGAAAACTATTAGAGCTACGGGGATAAAATTTGGTATGTGGTCTTTAAACATAATTTTTAGGTTTCTATCAAATTTTGGACAAAATCCGTCAACGGGAAGTCTGTCTGTCTGTATGTCCGAAGCCATGTGAACACTATAACTCAAAAACTTGAATAGCTAGATGGATAAAATTTGGTACACAGTTTTATCGTCATAAATGTAGGCCCGTATAAAATTTTGGGCGAAATCCCTGCACAGGTTGACTGTCTGTCGGTCTGTATAATCGTATACTTGTATCTCATAAGGCTTAGATAAATAAAACTTGGTATCACGTATGCTAACATTAATTATAGATCTGTGCCCAAATTTCGTTCAAATCGGTTAAAAAACAGGTGTTCAAATTGCATATTTAGTTCAAAATGCACATTGCCACTGTGTGTTGGCGAGCGTTTCGTTTATTTTACTAAAGTTAGTATGGTTGGCGTTTGACCTTGGCAGTCTACGCAAGAAATTGTAGCGAGCCGCACTTCGGAAATTATGGCAACCCCTGAATCAAAGTTCGTTCTGACATTTTCCAGATGGAAGGTATGGTGAATCTTGCGTGATATCAGCAGTAAGATTTCGTAGTCAAAAACGTTAAATAAGGTTCTAGTTCCTCAGCGCGCGTAAAAATTGATAACATTCGCAATTCTTTTTTGCAAAACATTGAGTTTCAGGAATTCATGAATTTGAAATGTTTCATTGTAAATCACCATTCATAATTTTTTTTCTCAAAATAAAACCAGGCCTTGCGTAAATACCCCAATAATATTTACCTACCCACTGGGTGTTTACCCACCCCACATTATTTTTGGAAAGGAATTAGAAAGTGATGTTTATTTTTTTGATATTTTGCTTCATTTTAAAAATCTTTAGTATTTATATGAAAAAAGTTTTTTAAAAAATGATTTTCTACTGATTTTTACTTTCTCGTATACAAAGTATACAAAGAGAAAGTATTGTAATCGTCAAAAAATTCGTACTCGAGATTTTGACGAATCTCCACGTTTTAGACCTCCCTGAGTCCGAAAAACACAATTTTGGAATTATGTCTGTCTGTGTGTCTGTGAACACGATAACTCGAAAACTATTAGAGCTACAGGGATGAAATTTGGTATTTGGTCTTTAAACATAATTTTTAGGCTTCTATCAAATTTTGGGCAAAATCCGTCCACGGGAAGTCTGTCTGTCCGCGGTCATGTGAATATTATAACTCAAAAACTTGAATAACTAGATGAATAAAATTTGATACACAGTTTTATCATCATGAATGTAGGTCCGTATAAAATTTTGGGCCAAATCTGTCAAAGGGTTGATTGTCTGTCGGTCCGTATAATTTACTTTTGAAAAGAATCCGTCATCTCCACGCGCATGCGTACTAGAAGCAATCTTCTGTGCATGATATTAAGCGTCTTATATGACGGACTCCTGCTTGGCGCTTTTTTCTTCCCTTTTGTTCCTTTTTCTCCCTTTTTGCGAATTCTGATCCTGCTCGGATTATTTTATTTTCGTTTGTTTTGTCGTTTTCACGTGTTAGAAACTTGTTGCGTTCTTGGAATAGAGCAGATTCGAATTTTTTTTATCCACGCAGGGGGGAGGGAAATGACTTAAAATAAATAATAGTATTAATTATAATAAAATATTTTAAATAACCAGCGGGTTCTTATTGTACATGAAAAAATGACATCCTTTGGAAACAAGACTTGACGTATTTGCCGGAGGAAGATTTAACAGTCTAACTAACATTGTATCTTAAATTGTTGTCACTTTACCATGCAGTGCAGCTACATACCTTTAACCTACCTCTAAATATAAGGGGAGGAAATCCATAAAGTGACAGCTCAAATAGTAAATACACTGAAAGATACGAGCCATCTCATCACCAATGAACGACTTCTCACATCTTTCTAAGCGTCTTAGGATTACAGAAATATTATAATGAAATTAACCCTCTGACTGCGTATCCCGCGATTTACGCGGGTAGGAAGTAAATATGTTTTCTGCTGCATCCTGCTATTTCTGCAAACTATTGAGTTTACTTAGTACTATTACAGAATTGAATCGTATTGTACTAATAAAGCCTTGCACATAAATAGCAATTCGCTAGGTTCAGCTGTATTTGAACATGTTTGCGAACGCATTTTAAGTATATTTGCATTTCAAGTATAGAGTTTCATTATGTACAATAATTAGTGATGTTTAAAATTAAATCGCTTCCAAATATGTCATTTACTATTAAATACCCTGGATTTATTTATGTGGAGCGGAAATTTGGAGAGGGAAGTGCCAGCTCAGCTGTCATTCTCGTCATCTGACCGCGGTTCAAAATTACGAGATCCGTCCCAAATAGCACTCGAGGTGCTTCAAAACGGGACGTTAATATAACTACTCTATTAGCACACGATGCCCTACAATATTCATACGATATCTTTACGATGTTATACGGCATTCAGAGTATTGTAGCAACATCGTAGAATATCTTGTGCTGATAGGGTAAACTAAAACTAAACCTGGATTCATATTTACAACTGTTTAACCTGGTGTTATGATAGGCCGTTTAATTTTCACCGTTCAAGCAATTTGGGTGGTTCCTGACTATAAAAAAAGCCATTATAAGGGAAGTATTAGTGCATTCACTCTTTTGCCTTTTCCAATTCTTTATAGGATTCCTCAAGAGAAACAGAATCTTCTCGTCCCAGAATTCGACGAGGATGATGATGAAGACAAGATAGCAGCTACCTATGGAATGGGAAACAGAGGAGCTTCGCTCTGGACTCTGGTTGGCGGCAAACTAAACACAAGATTCAGCGTCTCGAATCAAAATCTCGACACTGTCACTCTGGAGAGCGGAAGCAATAACTGGAAAGTTTCGAACCCTTCGTTGTTCTTAGCTGACGCCGAACTCACCAACGACAGCAAGCACCCTCCTTCTCTCTTTGGGTAAGTTGATGGTGCTCTCGAATTTCTCATGAATATTAGTAAGAAGATGATGAGAAAAGTAATATTGTTGGAGCTGCACTTTCCTTAACTGTAATAATATTTTATTTTAAATAGAAGAAAACTGCCTGAAAAAATTAATTAACGTTGAAAATTTCATTGTAAAGAATAAAACTGTGAGATTTTAACTAACTTTAATTTTTTCTAACACTTTCACGCCGGCGTGTACCACCGGTGGCTCACACTTGAATGTCCCATCGGGCGGCATGTGCCAACCGTGGCTCACAATTGGATATCCCATTGGGCGGTACCACAAACCACCAAATCTGTAGTTCGTTAGATTCGTTTATGGTCCGTTAACATATTTCCTGATTGCCGTCTGATGGCAAATCATCGACTGTCATCAACGTACTGTAAACAGAAGCCAACAGAAGAAACGAGTATAAATGGAATTATCAGAAACTTCTAAACTCAGATCGCTAATATATTTAGTCTTTTCTGTTAGCTTAACCAAAATGCATGACAGCATATCAGCAATTGTGGAAACGAAAGCAAAACAGAAATGGTTATCGTTACCATAAGTTTTCATCTTTCGCATTACACTCTGTCCCAAAAGTTTATAGACTCTAGTAAAATATATGTTTTAGCAAAACGGAAAGGCATACAAACACCAGTTACAAATATGTTTATTCAAACCATATGCGACTTGCATTCAACGAAATATTTAGTTAAAATAACAATTTGTATTTCAATTATATAACAAAATGGAAATATTAGGTGTCCCAAAAGTTTATAGAATATATGACATTTCAAGAAAAGGTGCTCAATACAATGCTCTTAATAGCTTAAAGTCTTTCCATTTTTCAGTATGACATTGTATACATGTTTTTCCATCGACATAATTAAGGTTTGTAATATCCCTGGTTCCAAGTTGTACCATACACTTTCAATGGCTGTCTTCAAGGCATTCACTGAATAAAATTGACCTCAATTCTCATATACCTTCCGAGACATAATGCCCCACACATTTTCAATTGGGTTTAGATCAGGGCTTATCGGTGGCCACTCAAGAACAGTAACATTTTTCGAGTTTAAATAATTTTTCGTAGCATTGGAGATATGGATGGGAGCATCATCATACTGATATTACCAATTTCGTTCCCCTATGTTTTCTACAAACGGCATAAGATGATTTTCTAGTGTTTCTATGTATTTAGGAGAATTCTGTCGACCATCTAAAAAGGCCAAACCCAATTGACCGTTGAAACTGAAAGCCGCCCACACCATCCAGATCCACCACCATTTTGCCTACTGAAAAAGCTCCCGGGCTGTTTTCGTAAATCATGTCAATATTTTATATTCCCGTCAGGTCCATCGAGGTTACATTTTCTTTCATCATTGAAAAGGATAGCCATCCATTTATCACCATCCCAGATAGCAATTTTAGTTTGCAGCAAATTTGCAGCAGACTTGCACTGCAAGTCTGCAAGCTTTCTGCAAATTTGTCACGACAAGTGTGCAAGTGTGAAACAAGCTTGCAGCAAGTTAACGCAAGCGTCGTAGTCACCATAGGACGAACTTGCAGCAAGTTTGCCGCAAGCTTGCATTGCAAACTCATTGCAAATTATAGCAAAAACAGAGTACGAACACAACCCGGGATAGAACTCGCGACCTCCCGTTTCCGAAGCGGAGACGCTAACCATTGAGCCAGCTGAACTCTGAGAGGAGAAGATATATTTCGCTAATACATCGTTCGATTCGATTCGTATACGATTTATTTTAAACTTTTTTCTTGATTTTATTAATTTTTTGAGTTGAGAATATGATTTGAAGTCAAAGAGAGAGCGATTTTCGCTAATAACAACGTTTTGCTAGTAGAATAAATTATGGAATTAGAGTTCAAAAGTAATTTACGTTAAAATGGGACAAAATGTATAAGTTTATTTTTCAACAAACATTGACTGTTTTTTCGGTTTAATTTTGTTTATAAACGTTAAAATTTCAACATTAAGAAAAAGGCGATATAGCTTTCTTTAAAGTGCGAGTGATATATTTAGTAAAAAGATGGAAAATGTTTCACATTTTTTTTATAAAAAAGTTAGTTTTTTTTTACAAATTATCATTGATTTATTGAATTAATAAAAAGAAGGACGGTCTAGGAGATGCTATTAAAAATCGGATGTTTTTTTTTTAAACAGAGACAAAGATAATTATCTCTTTGTGCTATCTTTGCAGGAAGCTTGTTTTGCATACTTGCTGCAAGTTTGATTTGCAAACGGGTGGCGCTAGTTGTCACAGCGAACTTGCTACAAGTTCGTTTCAAGTTTGACGCGTCAAATTTTGCCATGACAAGTCAAAATCAAACTTGCTGCAAACTTACGTGCTATCTGGGATATGACATATGATTACGAGCCCATTGTAATCTCTTACTAATGTGAAGCTTTGAGAGTGGTAATCTGCGAGCCATTTTTGCGTGGATCATATAACCAGATTCTCTAATTCGTCTATGAACAGTGTTGTTGGAGATTTGCAACCGGGAAGCCCCAGTAATTTCGCGAACCGACATTTTCTGACTTGAAGCCATTCTTTGTATCTGTCTATCACCGCGAATATCCGTCACACGAGGTCTTCCCGAAAGAGATTTTGGCTTATATGGCGTCTTACGAGTTAATACACTATAAATCATGCTTTTAGAACAATTTAAATGTTTCAATATTTCTTTAACAGTCTTACAGAGCAATTTCAAATGCAGAATTTTACTCACTTCTTCATTAGAGAGCTGCTACGCTTTAGGCGTCTTGAAACGCAGAACAAACGAACGCTTTCTTTTTCTTACAACGTATTTATTAGCCTCCAGATCGACGTCATGATTACCGATACCATATTTGCATAAAATTGCATTTGTCTATAAACTTTTGGGACAGGTTATTTCAGTTTATTCTACGATTTAAAAATTGGCATTAAATATACTGGGTAGAATTGCTGTTTTTTCAATTTACTAGACATAACATATCTATACAGAAAGTTAAATCGAAATACATCATATAGAACAAAAAATATAGGCAAAATACAAGATTCTATAAACTTTTGGGACAGAGTGTAGTTCAGCGACGCCTGAAAAAGTAAAGTGCTATTAGGACTGCAGCCCTGTAACAAGAAATGCAAATTTCAGAACCGGAGTGAAAGTGTTAATTAAAAAATGAAAACAAAACAAACCAATGTAATTATCAAAACAACGTAATTAATACTCAAACATTAAACTTAACTGTATGAATTGCTTTTTTAGGGTCCATCTACCAGATGAAAATTCTATCAACATGGGTAGCCCACAGGCAGGGGCGCAGCAAGCAGCGACACCAAAACTTTTGCCAAGGACGTCTTCCGACACATCCGCCATTAAAAAAGCAATCAAGAAAATCCACATAAAACGACCTCAAGTGCGTCGTAGAGGTCACAACCACCCGCAGAATCGATGGGTGGCATTCCATGCAACACCTGGCAGAGAAGAAGACCACGAAGTTCTGTCCCTCTACAAAGGTGAGAAACCTCCATCAGATCTCTTAAGAACTGACCCTACTCAGAGAAGACAATCCTTTGATGAACGAAGTTTGGCTGCACTCAGGGACAAAGCGTCATCGAGATTCCAAAGTTTGCCAGACGTGAAGAAATTCGCCTTAGAGAAAGGCGCTGAGCCTATAGAATGGGACGACCTGGTCGCTGAAGACCAGGAAAATTTAAGCACTGCCAATTTACTGTTGTCGCACGATGACAGAGAGGATAGTGGAGATGAAAACTATGGCGGTAACATTGAACCACCTGTATTAACATTTACCAGAGCTTCATTGACTCCTTGTCCATCGAGCGAAGAATCGTTGGAACATGTTGGTGGGGGTCTGGGCATGCAACAAGCGTCGTCTTTGACGTCGATTCACGAACTTCAAGATTTGGGATCAGATGGGAAAAGCTCAGACAGAAAGTGAAGCTGATGCTCATATAAAACAATGATACTTTTTATTTGTGATTCACATTTCCGTCGTAGAAATGCTGATCCAAAGTTGTTGCTATGAAATGCAAAAAGATGCGTAACAAAAAAAAAAGTAATGAAGTTTTTCGAAATATTTCAACGCTTGCTCGCTATTTCAGAGACCACCCATAAAGCAATTTGTCAAACATCCTTATATATGACTGGATAAACTTATTAAGCACTACCAATTTGATGGTGGCACATTTAAAATAAAAAAATGTGCTCAGAAATGCGTTGGTGATATTGAATCTTCTACAATAAGACCTACTAAAACTTCTTACAAATGCTTATAAAAACTAAGATTCACAATCGATCTCCAAGTAATTTCAGTGACCATCTTGGACTTCAACATTGTCTTCCTTGATGTTATACATGGAGTTCTAGAACTGAGATCAAAGAACAAAACTCGGATAAAAAAAAATGAAAAATATTT
Organism: Araneus ventricosus; assembly: GCA_013235015.1. Lineage (NCBI taxonomy): Eukaryota > Metazoa > Arthropoda > Arachnida > Araneae > Araneidae > Araneus > Araneus ventricosus. Next base: position 67,941 of record BGPR01006981.1, read on the forward strand.
AAATTAAATGTTTATTAAAAACTACTTTTTCTGTTAGTGTGTTCATTTTTATGGTAAAAGCACAAATTTTAATTGCTGCAAAGTGATCTGAAGAATGTTTATTATTAAGAGACAAAAATGCACTAAGGTAGGTAATCTTTAATTTTAATAATGAGTCCGGATGTTATAAAAAATGTTAAATTACAAAATGCAACTAAGTGATTTAATTTTCGCAACCAGAATTCTCTTTTAAGTTTTTTTAAAGAAAATTTTAAAAATAGTATCTTAAGTACTAAACAAAGTGTTCTTATTCTATTCCAAAACTTCCTTCACCTTCTTTTGTTTTCATTTTTAAGCCGAACATCTAATAAAAAAAATTGTTTGGAAGTTAAAAATTACTATACATCTGTCCAGTATTGAATATGGCATGTTAATTAAAGATCTAGTTAGCTCACGTTAGATTAATTAATTTAAATCTAACGTGAAAATTTGGAGATGAATTCCCTTCTCTAGAGTCATCTGACCACAGCTTCAAATTCAGAGATAAACTTCCAATAGATGAAAAATGGAATGGGAAATTAAACCTAGCTTCTAAATTCAAAATTTGCTGCAGGAAATACCTTTCTAAGTGGAAATAACTTTTGTGTGTGTTTTTAAATAAGTATGCTCTGAATGCCTGCAATCAAAATGCATCCAATTCAAACTTTTTTTAAAATAATAATCATGTTAATATCAACATATTTTGAAATTTCTTAAGAGAAATTTTATAAACATTACAAGAGGTAACTTTATTAATCTATAAAATAGGTAACAACATTTGAAGGGTCCAGAGTTAAAGTGGACCAAGTCCATGAGATTCCTTTCTGAGAAAACAGCTCTGAAAGTTGATTAGCTACATTTAAAATTATAATGGATTTGCAATTGTCCAGGTCCACCAAGAAAGGGGGAAGAGGAGGGGCATAATCCCAGAGAGAGGGCACTGGCTCAGGATATGAAAAATATATTTTTCTTATTTTCAATAGTATTTATTTTTATCCGTGACAAATGGTACTCAGCATGAGTGGTATATTTTTACATTTATATTCCCTGAATATAAAACTCACACATTCTCAATTTATTAACCTTTTTCTTATGGGTGGTACAACTGCTGTACCAGACACAAGTGAGGATTTCGCTCCCCGCAGCCTAAAGGTTAATCGAAATTACAAGAGATGGCTAGAAGTCAGATTTTTGCAACAATACATGACTATTAATAATTGACTGTAAATATTATTAATAACTACTATAATTTATTATTTTGTGACTGGACAACTGGAAAAAAGACTTTCATTCACTGATTAGTCACCACAGTCAGAAATCATAAGGGGATGCTGCATGCCGGTGGGGGCGAGGCATATGTTAGTACTTTGACCTGGGGTCTTGGTAATTGTTTTTACTGCCTGGTAGATACAAACTGAACGACTTACTTGAATCATTATTGCACAGTAAATGTAACATTTCTATACTTCCATGGCAATGTTAATGCAAAATGGGTAAAACATATACTTGGTTCACTTTAACGCTACATATATCAAGTGCTTCCATTAATTAATATTTTCAAGAAAACTTGCAAATGTTAAGAATAAATTTAAAATATCTGTAATCTATAAATATAGCAACGATATTTTATAAATGAAGCATATGACTGTGCTACAAATTTGTTTATACTAATGATAAAAAAAAAGTGAAATTTTTGTTTCATCAATTATTAGGCATAGATTTTTTTTTTTTTAAATTCTTGAGTTTTCATAATTGCTTTTCGAAATGCACACCAGTCTTAGAGTAAAATAACAACAAAAAACCCCAATAAAAAGCAAATAAAATATTTATTCTTTTATTTTCCATTACATTTATGTTTGCATCGAATATCTTTTACAAATTGCTAACAAAACATCACTAATTAAACATAATCTACTGGAATACATAAAACAAATTAACATTTATAATAAACATTTAACAATAAAAATTATGAACACAAAGGATTCTGGATGGTTTACACTGTGGATGGCATTAAAGAAATTATCACAAACCAAGTTATCAGTATAATAAATTATTAGTTTAGGAACATATCAGCTGCAAATTATTAGTTTAGGAACATATCAGCTGCAATTTACATTTAAAAAAAAAGAATAAAAAATTAACAGTTTCATTCAAACATGCACCAATAACGAAAAAGCTGAGTGTTTTATTTTAATAATAATAAAAATAATAATATTTAAAAATAAAAACAATAGATATAAAAATAGATGAGACATGGCAAAATTCTTGCACTGTCCTAAACAGAATTGTACTAAAGAAGATAAAATAATAGAAACTATGTATATGCATTAAAGAACTTATATGATTTTCTGTTTCAAGTTAATGAATTAAAATATACTAAAAATTACACATTTCATAAATAAATGGAGACACAATCATATAAAAATAAGTAGTTCATTTTTAAACATTTTTGCTGGTAATTTTTATAGAGTTTTCCAAAGATAATATAAAGAATTTCAGAAAAATAACATACAGATTTCAAAATTTCTAATGAATGAATACCAACACAGCTGGCAGATAATAAAATTGGTTTAATCAAAAATAGCAACTTTTTAAGAGTACAAAAAAGATAACATTAAGTTTAGAAATGTATTTCTTAAAAAAATATTTTCTTAAATAAAAACAAATTCAAAAATTTTGGCTAGATTCAGAAGAAATTTTGAAAAATCTAACTTGACAATATTTATACACATAAAAGAAATTCATGCATATTAAATTGGTAAATATCATTTTAAATTTGTAGTGACACTGATAATACCTTAAGGGTTAAAAACACAAAGTGTTTTTTTTTTTAATTTTTGTAAAAAGACATTTAAGGCATAATAGTTCTCCTCTTTTTCAATAATAATGCAATAAATTAATTAAATAGGAATGAACACAAATTAATCAATTAGGAGTGAAAATTTTGTTCATTTTCATAATGCACTTTCTATTAATTTAGAGTATAATAAAGCTATATGATGGAAGATAAATACATTTAACTATAATGCCCACAAATATACATTTATACAGTACAGGAATAAACGAAGTCTGATATGATGTTCAAATCTCAAAGGTTCTTTGGCATAATTCAGATATTATTATGAAACTTATAATTCTATAAAGAGCTGCAAAGGTATTTACAATACTAAGACATAGAAATCTAGAAACTTTGAGGCCATTCCTTAATAATACACTCTTCAAGAATTTTCTTACAGCACAATAAAAACTTGCGAAAGGTTTTAACTCAGTAAAAATGATATCCTTAAAATTACACAGAAAGATTGTACATTCAAAAGCTTGATATGTATTTAAGTTACCAGCTAAATTCAAATTTCAGTACCTACTCAGTTGTGACCAAAACAAAGTAATGAAAATCACAGATTACTTCATTGAAAAATTTAAGTAAAGAAAGTGACATTGAAAAAAAAAATGCAAACAAATAAACCCTCCTTATATAGTTGGTCAAAACATGAATAAAATGCTAAAAATACTTGACAACATAAAGGATATATAATATAACAATGGAATGCAGAAAATGCATATATATTATCAGACATTTGGACATTCATACCAAAATGTAATGAAGAAATTGGTATGAAAAAATCCTTATACACACTAACATATATTTAAAAATGTTAACACTAAATAAAAAAGTGAAATATAAAATCAAATATATAGTAATTCGAAAAACCATAACATATACTGTATTCGAACTAACATATTTAAAATATTCACTGTGTAATGGATATTACAAAGACATTTAATGAAACAGAAAATCTACCATAAAAAATAACTAAAATAGAAACTCCCATTAAACAGTAATACTAATTTCTACAATAGTATGTATCAAAACTATGATTGCCAAACATACAATTACAAATATTACCACTACGTTTTTTTTTATGCTACATATTTGGTAGAAGCAGCAAATATTCATTTGTATATTGAATGGAAGCCATACCCATAAAATGCTATTTCCTGATCAAATTCTTGATGAAAACTTGATTTTTTGGAATTAGCAGTATGTTAACATTATACTGACTGGAATAGGAACAATAAAATATAGGCATTTCAATCATAAGTTAGCATTTTTATCTACCTGTTTTAATGCCTGACCGTATTATTCATCACTTTTCAGCATGAAGCCAAGTAAATTATTTTAATTCTGAAAATTTTGGTCAATACTTGAATAATATAGGGAAAACATTTTTACTAATACGTATTTCAAGCACCAAACATTTTACAGCAGAACTTTTTCAAAATATCATGCTTGATATAATGCAGAAAATGTCCATCATTTTCAAATAGGTTGGCATAATATTTATATATTCAAGTACATAAAAGATTAGCTAATTTTTCATTATATTTCTAGGAACAAAAATAACTTTAATATATAGATCTAGATCTTTATAAGTAATGGAAGAGCCAAAAAAGACACTACAGAATGGCGGATTACAAAATTTAAAATATACATCAGTTTAAATAAATGTAAAGTATCATATATACATCCTTATAGTTAAATTACCCTATTTTATGAAAAACACAAATTTAATTATTTAAAAAATGAAAACTACTTGTAGTAATTAATTACAGAGAAAAAATATGTAGATATATCAGTACATTTTGTCCTAATCATAAAAAAAACTAGGAATGAAAAACTTAAAAAGAATTTTTATAAAGTTCTTTCTGATAACAATATTTTTAACTATTTCAAAACATAATAGAAAGCAAAATAACATCTACAATAAAACAGAATTAAAACATAAAAGAAAACATATTAAAGGGTGGTAAAATCTCTTTAAAGTTAATGACACAATCTACCAAAAAAGTAAACAGAAAACAAACAGATACATGATGGCATATCATTTCAAATATATTCATCCACTTTCTAGGACTAGAAAAAACAGTAATTCAAAAAACTGCACAACAGGTTTAATGAGTTTGACCATAAATAGGGTTTGGATACTCTGAAATAGCTTCTTTGTAAATAGGATTTGTTTCCTGCAACAAAAGTAAAAGTATTTTATAATTTTCATTGCTTTCACAAAAATTCAGCACATATAAAAAACTAACAAATATTTATCAGAACTTAAAATGGTAACATTTGACTTAACTTAAAGAAATGAAATGACTCATTATAAATAAGTACTTACATTGCCCCATTGAGTATTTTTGTTCACCTCTTCCAAAAATTTTTCACAATCCCTTTTATCTTTCAAATAAATAACAAATCTTCCAATTAATAAGGCAATGAGTCCAATCAAGAAAACTCCAGCCGTAACTCCCAATGCTATCCATAAAACTGGCTCCTTGCTTGGACATTCTATGGAAATAAGAAACAAAACATTTTAATAAATATAAAATAATGGTAACATATATGATTATGTGATTAAATGCAATTTATGATTCATATAACATATAAGTACATAAATAGAAAACAGATGGAAAAATCAGAACATCTTTTATTCAGGTCTTTCATTCCTAAATTTTAATAAGCACTTACATTTCTGATCAAATAAATATCTTCAAAATGTTAGAAAGAACTAGAATAAACTATAAACAAATTCATTACTTAGTAGATATAGGGGAGATTGGGATACAATGGTCCACTTTTGTAAATTTTGAATGTTTACTCTCAAAATACTGATTTTTTTTGCTTGAAAAAATGCATAAATATTAAGGTTTATATTAAACTCACTCTAAATCCATAATTATCTATACTTTTTTTAATATTTATTTTTAGTGGGCCATCAGTAAATTTTTTGAAATATATTAATAAAGTACATTTTTTAATAACCCAAAATATAAAATGTATCATACTTGTTTAGTTTGGCTTCAGTTCATACATATAATGCAAGATTAACAAATATTAAAGTTGGCAAACGACACATTAAAAGATTTTTGTGTTACTGCGAGTCTCCTGTTTTCTTGCGAAATTGTAGCTTCCAGAAGACTATCATAATATCTTGAACATTCACAAGAGATTGGTCATCTATTGAAATGCTTTTATGGGAAAATATTAGCCTCTTCTTTTAATTAATTTTATATAATTTAACACTTAATTTATGTATAATATCCATAGATACAAACTATAATTAGGTGCATTATTTTTTTAAAGAATCATACAGTTTTATTTAATTTTTCCTTAACATAGCTATAATGTAAGAATTAAAAATTTACTGAATGTTTATATAATTTTTACAAGAAAAAAAATCTCAAACAAATAACGTAAAATCTTTATTATTCTTCGGTGCCTAATTAGGGTTAATACATAGATTACACTTAAAAAATGTGTACACTATACAATTCAATGGTTAATTAACTCATTAAAATAAAACAATTTGCTTATTCTTATATAATATCTGACTTTTAAAAGCATATGGGATACAGAACTGGGGGAGGGGGGACCATGGTCCATTGTACCCAAGTTTTGGGAACCAGTTGGAACTTTGACAATAGATAAAAAAAAAATCTTATCCATAAAAAAATATTATCTGCATTAAATATAATATATTACCTTACCTTTTAATTGTGTACAGTAATGTTTTCTGAATCAATCAATTTTTTATTCCAGAAAAGAAAATATGCTCGACTGAAAATATTTACTTTTAGCTACTACAAATCACCAGTCAAGAATAATATGGCTTAATGTCAGTTAGGCACATGGTTTTAAAGTTTTTATCAGCATTACAGACCTAGCATCTACGTCCCAAAATACAAAGCATTCAAAAACATATATAAAATAAATAATAGGGGGTGGTCCATTGTACCCAGGTCTCTCCTATACACAATAGCTCCATCAAAATTAATCTTACTATCAATAATTTAATCAATTTAGTTCCAAATTTTTGAACAATTTAATTTGCTTTTTCTTCATAAATAACAATTTTTTTTTTCTGGAAGACATGAAGGAAAAAAAAAACTAATACAAAAATATTGATGTATTATTTGATGTCCATCATTTAAAAGTTGTACCATACAGATTATCATGATTAAAGTATAACAACAGCAACATTCTTGAAAACTTGACAAAATGAAAAGTAATAATTGAAAAGAATGTCTATACAAATTTGACATAAATTATACACCATATATTTTATTACAAAATAATCACAGAATCCAACTACATCTCTCAACTATCTA
>BGPR01006982.1:0-75117 GCA_013235015.1 Araneus ventricosus
TGAGAACCTGTGCAGATTGGATCGATCTAGTTTTATTATATCAGAATAACATAGACTTGACATAGCGTTCCACTACCTGTGTGTGACATAGGAAGTGAACAAAGTACCATTCTGAATTTTTCTTATCACGCACAATGGAACTAAATATGGCTGTGGGTATATCACGGAGGATTGGTGGAGAAGTAATAGTAATTGAAGACCAGTCAATTATTTTCGTATAGTCAGTGGCTTCAAAATTCAGTTTTGGTGGGAGAAATATACGTACTAACTTTATATTGGAAGATGAATCTCTAGACTTAATTATACGTCGTGCAGCAAGCTCTCTGCTGTGCGGTCTTTCATCCTTCAACATACACAGCAAGATACTCTCCGGATGAGAAAAGAACGAATTTCGACAAATTACTTCATTATCGACGTCCTTGAGTTCTTGAGATAAATACCTGGACCTAGAAATAATATTCCACACATGCTTAGCTTCATCTTGAAGCGAGTGTTTAGACTTCATATTAAACCGGTTTGGAGTGAAAACTTTCATAACAAACCCAGCGATTTGTTTGAACTTCAAAGGAGCTGGAGAAGTAACATATAGTCTTAGAACTCTGTTCGCTGTTGTCAGCCAGCGTGAATGTTACAATATTCCAGGACTGCGTCTAGCAAGTTCATCAGAACAATTTCCCAATCACGCCGCTTGAGATATTTCTACTAAGTACACTTGATCCTTGCTTAAGTCACGTCTATCAGTTGTTGATATCTCGTCGTCAATAATTTCGAAAGTTGTCATTGGCAAAGTTTCACATGTAAGGAGCGTCTTCCCAATATTACCAGAATATGATTTTGGACCATATATTGGCCCATCCAACGTTTCAAACCGATGCCTCAGAGTTAGTTCATTAAAATGCGGGAGACATATTACCCACTGAAGAGGTTTACCAAGTTTCAATTTCAAACGCGGAATTACACCGCATTTCCATCCGGTATTAACAGACCATCACAGCCAATTGCCAGAAGCTGAGAAAGATGTCTTCTGATCCCTTCAAAATATCCGATAATAGTAGCGGCGCCAAATGACGGATTCAAATGAGTAATGTAACGTGAACCCGGTTCTTCAATAAGAGATAAATGTTTCTCTTTTGCTTTTCTCGTGTGTCTTTTAGTATATACTCTCTCCTCTATCAATGTAGAATCTTTACGACCATCGAATTACAGCCCCTTCAACAGTAATGCCTGAGCTTCTCTTAAAGCTCGAAATTTTAAATCCTTTCTAACTTTAGCCTTTTCAATTCGCAGCTTGTTTTTTTAACCACCAAATCTGAATTGTTGCTAGTTATGACACCGAAACCGTGAAGAGCACTTGAAGCAATTGCATCCACAGCCCGGTCCGAGACTTTACACCTGTCGCCAACCACAGCAGTTGAAGGGAGGCCAAGTCGCATTTGTGATGATTTAGATGCAAACGGAGTTAATTGTTTGTACTTAGGATCAGTAAGAGAGATTAAATGGTTCGATGTCGTTGGTTTGTAAGTGTCTAGATTTAAATCTACTGTAGATATATCTGGAGAACAATCCGTTTCTTCATCTTCATAATCTATATACCCTGCGTTAGGTGTTGCTTGTGTATGATTTAAATATAAATTTTGAGCCTTTCTATCTGCAATATTCTGAAATCCTTTTGTTTCATTAATTTCAAGCGAGCCGTTGTAAAGAAGTCTCGTTGTCCGTTGATCTTTCAGGAAGTTATGCTCATTTTGAAGTAATTTTTTAGTACGTTCGCATGTGCAATCTTCAAAAGTAATACATTTGCAGACCGCAATGTCAAATAACTTTGTGCACGCTTCTTGACGAAATGATTTGATCTTTGTTTGGAAAGCCTTGGTATTATCTCTTTTGTAAGACTTCTTAAAATTGGTATATTTTCTATGGTAGGTATGGATCATTTGCAGTACTCGAGAATGGGTCACAATGGGAATGGCGTGCTTGCTTTTGCCCATACATACTCAATTTTAGTTGTAACAGTTTCGTAATTCTCGAGAAACTGGGTTCTTTGTTCCCAGTTTTGGATGCAAGATTTAATCTCTCAAAGAGGCAGCAGTGCAGCATATCTTCTATGTAGAAAGATTTATTTCAGATATATCTTCGGGGCTTCCAAATATTGAACATTTAAATTTGTTCCGCGTACTGTTTTTTGACGTCAAGTCTATTAACAAATCCATCAAACGGGTTGATTCAAACCAAATTTACACAAATTTCCAAAATCCAAGTGCGATGCGAGGGCAGAAGATATTATCCAATCAAAAAATATTTTACACCGTGTTTATTGAACCCAGAGAGAACCCTTTCTGCACTATTAGAATACTGATTTCGAAAAAAAAGTGTTTTTCGGCCCACCCTAATGCACACGGCCACACAAACAGACTGTCTTAGTCGAATCTAATACAAAATTAAACACACATCTATAATTTTGGTATCAAGATCATATTCTAAAATTCATATACCTAGCTTTTAGCGTTTTTGAGTTACCGCGTTCACATACATATAAATAGACAAACAAAAAGTTGTCACCGTGTAAGATGAAATTTAATACAGTTCGAATGATAAAATTACATGAAGAATTTCACCATTTAACTTGTTGCGTTTCCCAGGTGTGTTTACATGCATGAGAACAGGCAGACAGACTTATTTCATTTCAATGTGTTTCCTCCAAAATTTGATCTGAGAGATCAATAACTTCCAGATTAGTCAAAATTCAGAAGTTGAATTGTTTGAATATTAAAATATTTTCTCTTTGTATATTTCTTGCACGATATAATTAAGGAACAAAAAAAATTCAAGAAATTAATTGACTGACACAAAAACAATAAATATTTAGTCAATATCCATAAAAATAACATCCTTAGCTTAGGGATAGTTAATTATTTGCTTATAAAACAAAAGGAAAATTTCGATGAATTTATTCATTATGAACTTGAATGAATAAATTCATGGAACCTCCCTTTGAACCAAAAGAAGCCAAATAACCACACCAAAATATCTTTTTAAACATATGGTGAATGTCCGCACATTCCATATACATCGGATACTTCATTGAAACAAAATAAACATTGAAAGAATTGTTCTAGTTCTCCCGAAATATTCTGTTAAAACCGAACTATTTACGAAGTCTCAGGGTGTAAGATATTATTTAATGCCCTTTCACGATTTTCTTCCTTGTTTACACAGCTCTCGAGTTCCTATTCCAGGTGCCCTCTTTGGCACGAAATCGTGCACTGGGAGTTTTACGATCGAAAGAATCCAGTTCAAGAGAACACAGTGGAATTTAATACAAATAGTGTTGTGATACCTTCACGGCACTTTTCCAGTATGCTGTTCGGTTACGCGGGCGTTAAAATGTTTTCCATGTCTTTAGATATTTTTCCGTGCATGAATGGATTTTGGATTTCTGGAAAAGTGGTTCGAATGGTATAGAGAGATGTAAAGTGTTGTACGCAAAGAAGAGCTTGGGTATTTTATGCTCATTAATAGAAGTGTATTTACTGTGCTTTGCCTTTATCTTACAAAACACATACTGTATGAATTTACTGACTTCGCTTAACCCTTTGCACCAGTGGCGAATCCAGGATTTGGGTCTGAGAGGGGCTGAGGTCATAAAAATTTTGTATCGGCGTGACGAATGTCAAACCTTATGGTTTATGAAAACCAAAACACTTTAACTTTACAGACTTTACTCACCTGCCAATAAGATTTATAAAGAGCACTACAATACTTTCGATAATTTAATAAAAAGATACAGTGAAATAAGTAACCAAAAAAGTTTTTCGACCCTGTCAACGCTACAAGTACAAGTGGAATGACTAGAAAAGTAGGGAAATTTTCGAGCCTGTTAAGCCAGAAAGCAATGTTGTCATGTTTTTATTATTTTTAAAAGAAAGGAGAATTAAGAACAAACAGATGTAGTGATTTTAAATACAATCAAGAATTCTGGTTTAGCTCTGGGAGGGGCTGCAGCCCCACAGCCCCCCCCCTGGATTCGCAACTGCTATGCACTCTTATGTCGAGTCAGACTCGACATCCTGAATAATATAACTTTTACACATTCTTGTTGGAAGTGCTAATTATAAAAACCATATAATAGCAAAAACACACAGATCAATTTTTAGGAATTAAATTAAATTAATAACAATATTTTTCAGCTTCCTAAAGCGCTAAATCAATCCTTACACGTGTATAATTATGATTTTATTATATATCGGAATGCAAAGGGTTAAAAAAGAAATTCGAATTTCTAATTCTAATAAATTGTACATGATCAAATATGAGGCAATATTCTTCAAAGCTCTCTACGGGGCAGACCGTGCAAGCTAGAGGTACCAAATTCACCAAGTAGATACTGCTTGTGGATAGTAGGTGCTCATTAAATAAGAGTTTTTCAAAATTATAGTTAAATTTTTATTATTATTTTAAATTATATTTTAAAGTTTTTCATCAAAAATTTCGAACAATATTATTACGTAAAAATATTTTTAACATTATTGAAAAATTTAAAAAATTACCTTCTCAGTGATACTAATTTTTGTTTCTATCACGTTTTTCCTCTTCTTTTAATAAATTTTTTAAAAACAACTTAAATAAATCTCACAACAATACTTTTCATTGCTTCATGAATTGTATTTATACACGCGCGCGTTGTAACATTATTAAATGCATTTTTTTGTGTATCGTTGTTATATAATTGGATGCTTCAGAGTTCAAATGAACTAAATCTTTCAGATTGATTTCCAAGAAAACAGGTCTCAAAGTTAATTAGCTGTAAAATAACAATGGACTTCTAATTGTCCTTGTTTCCTGGTAGATACAAATTGAACTATGGATTTTAATCATTATTACTCTGAAATATATATTTCTATACCACCATGGCAGTGTTAGTGTAAAATGGACTTCCTTCCCTGTAACTTTTAAGCATCCCATTTAAAGTAAATTTTTAAAAAATAATATAAAGACAGAAGAATCAAGCCTAAAATATTATCATGCTATGATGTTTCGGATTACAAGTTCGAATCTCCTTTGATTATTTTTTTTGGTTACATAAAACTTTTTGATTTTATCTTGATGTACTGTGTGTCAAGAAGCCCATAAGTTGAGTTTTTATATCAACATCCTGTTTTGAAGCAACACGAGTGTTATTTTGGAACGGACCTCGAAATTTTGAACCGAGGTCAGACGACGAGGACGACGCCTGAACTGACACCCCCCAAGCTTTCACGTCACATCAACGGGAAGACGGTTGGCCACTAGGTACGATTTGGCGTGCAAGGGACCTCATACGAGACGGATATTCGGTGGAATCGGGTTTCGAACCTGGAACGGTTGCTGGAATTTTACCTTCAAATCGGTACCTTTAAAGAACTGGGATGCTATCTCTATAAATAGTAGACTCTGAACTATCCGCCCTAACAATATGGAAGGGGAGGCCAAGTAATAAAAAAGCTGGATAAGCCGAAATTCTATAATTGTTCAGTTTTTACCCCAAGTAACAAAACACAAGTATTAAAAACAATTTTATACCAAATCCAGCCCATATTTCCATTTTGTGTTCTATAAGTACATTCAAATACTTCATAAATATTTGTACTATGTATAGTACGATTAAAAATTTATTGCGAAAAAGAGAAGTCCATGATAAAAAATATTGTTCACATTTTAAGATAAAATTTACGATATCTAACTTCATTTGTAGAAATGTAAAATCATGTACTTTGTACAATATGAATATATGTATACACTTAATTACATGGCACGTAGTAAGATTGATGCTAACGCCAGCATGCTACCAACGCCTTGGCAAAGTGAATTAGTCCTCATTTTATTATGGTTAATTATTTGTAATTACGTTGGATAGTAAGGAGGCCGCATAATCAACAGTCCACTCCAATTGATTTTGATTCAATACTATTGAAAAGCACCAAAGGAGACAGATAAACTCTGTTTTCATAAGATATAAATTTCTAAACACAATGCTAAGCTTATAATTTTTTATTAATACTTTTGTCATTATTTGATGGATCGGAAGTGCTCATTGCTTGCCACTTACTTTTTAAAAGTACTTATTTGGGCTGTTGTAGGCAATTTAATCACAAATTCTGACTTCAAATGAGAATTATAAGATGTTTCTAAAACAACAATTTTTTATTTATAGATGCAGCAGATGTAGCTGCCATTAAGAATTAATGATCCCAACAATGCTTCTCAAAATTTACATAATCAAAGTAGCTAAACCTAATTATATGTTATTCGATAGAATTTTAAACTCCTTGGTAATTTAAGCGAAAAATGGATTTCAAAATTAGATTAGGTTAAACAAATCATTAACCCCAAAATTCATTTACCAACAATAGAAAATCGAATTAAAAAATGTGGAGCAATCCTTTACTTGTCTTTCTCTGATTTGCATATAAGCAAATTCCCAGTCTTCGACAATAATAAAATCAATCAATTAATTTTGTTGTAAAAGAAACAACAGAAAAGTGTGAAAAATAAAATAGAAAAAATTCCACTGAGAGAATGGTCTGCAGAAAATTTCATGGAAGGCAATAAAAACCAAAAAAGAAGCCAAAAAAATTCAGAAACCAATCAGAAATAAATAATGTCATAATGACTTCTTTTTGATACAAAAGAAACGAAAGTGAAATTTGCAATCGGATTGTAAAATTGGAGTGAAAAGATAATGCAGTCAAAAGTAATTTTCTCTTTCAGTTTGCTGAAGGTAATTTAATAATCGAAATAAAGAGGAACACATGAACGAGATGACTTTTCTTTCTACGCCTTGAATAAGGAAACTGGATAAAACTGTACTTGGATTAAACAACGTAATTGTTTCAATGTTATGATTTTGGTAGGATTTGTTCCTTTTAAAGCAAAAATTATTGATGCGTTTTCGATAAAACTTTGCCCCTCGCTTTTTTCCCAAGAACGAACTCTGAAAGAATACAATTGTACTCAGTATCTGTAATATTTACAACTAGAATTGATGTTTAAAAACTTAATCTTTAGATAAAAATATATATTTTGAGAATTCAGCGTTACAAATAAAGACAAAACGAGACAAGCTAATTTAAATTCAAACACACAAAAACATTTAATTAAAATTTTTATTTCTTATTAATTTATTTATTGCTTGATATTTTGTAACCTACTTAACTGACCTTTGATTATTTTATTTGCAAATCATTGCAGATGTTGATGGTGCATAAACTTACAGGTTGATAGACTGTTGATGATTATCTTTTACGGAACATGTGATGCGCGCTCTGTAGTAAGCAAACTGCCTGTTACCTAGCATCAAACGGCGTACAGACCGACTGAAAGAAGAGTTGCAAACTTTTTCTTATTGAAAAACATGGTACAACCAAATAGAGGAGAAATAGAACCGTATATCATTTAAGGCGTAAGAAATTCCTTTTTCCTTTATCGTACGTTAGAAATTTTTAAAAAGCTCAAAAGGGCAAAATATCTTATTATTACCTACAAATTAAAAGATCAAATCTTGAAAAACAATTTTCATGCCATTCGCGACAACCATCGTTCTCCCGTTATTTCTTTAGCTTTCGGACCTCCCATACATAATGCGGAGATTACGCGCAGCAAAATTCATTTCTTTCCAAAAAAGACGCAAAAGCGATGATGTAGGCCTAAAAGACCAGATGATGGACGACCAAAAGTATTTACCTTTGCACAGAACAAAGCTGGATGACGTTTTGCGCCCCTCGGTTCGTTATTTTCTTTTTATTAATGGAGTCACGGTGTGGATAGTCGGGAAAGAAAGAAAGGATGATGTATTTTTGCAGAAACTTTAAAAAGCAGGGTAGAATCTTATGGTCCTTATCAGATTATGAACGAAAGGAGGAAAGAGGATTTTAAAGACGATGCTTCTTCCACAAATTTGTGTCACTTTTAGTCCTCTTGGAACTTATTTAAGAATCATTTTTATGATTTTTGTTTTAACTAGCTCTTTTTATTAAAGTTTATTAAAAGTATACATTTTTTAGCATTAAATAAATTATATTTATATTCATAAAAATACGTACATTTGTATTCATAGAAGTATGTTTATCTTCATAGAAAGAAGCGGTTCGTAACACATCAATATTTGAGGCAAACTTTCCACTTTGGTTTGGGTTATGTTAAATTCTAATGATTTTTGCTGATTGGTTCTAATGAATTTCGAAATTTTAACCAGTTCAGATTTATATTTCCTACAAATATTAATTAATTTTAAATCCTTTTTCTTTGTATGTTTACTTCAACTGACTGTTATTTTTCCTAATTTTTATTCAATATTCAGTATTTTCAATTTTTTGCTTTATAAATTGTTTAGGTTACAGGAAGGATGAAGAGTCCAAGTTACAAGTATAACTACGAGTTATCAATTAAACAACCAATATAGCAATAATTTAAATTAAAATTCTCCTAAAGAGACATAAAAAGTTTAACAAAATGACTATCACGAGAGAATTTAACTAATAAAATATAAACTACATTTCTCTGAAAAAAATAATTTAGGAACTAAAGAAAAATTATGATACCTATAATTGTCTAATCAAAGAAATTTATATGAATAAATAAAGGTAAAAGATTCAAAAGAATTAATCTGAAAATATAAATACACGAACAAAATAAAAAGCCATCTTCGAAGATTTAGACAATGCTGTCACTGAGGAACCTGGAGGGGGTTAGCGAGAGAGGAGAGGCATTCTCTCTCACCATGTCACTTTCATTAGTATTTATTAGTGTCGTGTCACTCTTTCAAGTTTTATTTAAAATGAATCTATTTACCCAAAATAATAATAATTTTTTTCATTCACAGAGTTATTTATTTAATGTATATGATGTGTAAGTTAATTTAACATAACATTGGACTGCAGAACTTTACTGTAAAAAGCCGTGTGCTTACTACATTCTTTGTTCGAATCCTGGTTTTAAGAAACGGCACTTTAGTTACCGTCCCTTCAAAATAGTAATTTTTTCCCATCCCTCTTCGTGGAAAATTTTTCTGGGTAGGCATTGCACTTTTTAAGAAAACATCTGGTTCGAACTCATAGAATTTATTTCCCATGGGGGGTTTATTGCCTTGTTTATATGTGAGAAAGTCACAGCTGCAGAAAAAAAAGGGTCCAGAGAAATCCTTTTTCCCACAGATAAAGAATTTGGTCAGTGGCAAAGATTGCCCAGATGTTTCCTGTTTTGACCCACTAATTGGCAATTTCGAGCCATTTTAAATCTTTGAGTATTGTCGTTTGCGGGTGTTGGATTTTCCTGGGAAACATTAAGCATTGGGGTTCTGTTGACCACCCACTGCGCGTGAGGGAGAAGATGCCATTAAAAAAGTTGGGGTCAAAAATCAAATTGATTGGCTTTTGGAGTCTTACGTAGAAGAAGGTTGACCAATTGGGATCACGCTTTTCATTGGGGGTGAGGTCGCTAAATTTGTTTTTTGGTTTGGCGAAATATTGAATCAATAGTTAAAGTGGAATTGGGGAAAACTTTAAAAGGGTTTACTGTAGAAAAAGAAATTGTGGTGCAAAGCATGTAGGGTTCGAGTATGGTTTTTTTTTGGCAACTCGCTCTCGCCAAGCTTTGATATAAGTAGATTTTTTTTGGGATTGGGGAATTGATTTTTTTTGGAGAATTGGAAGGAAAGAGAGAATGTAGCGAGAGGTGATTATAATCATAGATGGAGAAGAAGCAGCGATATCATAGGATGATGTAGAACATAATTTAAGTGCAAATAGCTTCGTGCACATCCAACTTCTTTTTATCACACAGGAATAAAAGAAACCCCAATAAGAGAAGAAAAATGTACAGATGTTATAGGAGGGTATAAGGAAAAAAATCTCTTTCCGGCAAGCTTGAAGGCAAAGGTAGATTCCTTTACGTTAATGTTACAAAAGTAATGAAATATTACATATTGATCAATACAGACTTAGCCAATGACTTTATTGTTTCTACACATTGCAATATTTACTCTGTGATTCTGTTTTCATGACATTTAATTTTTTTACTATATCAAGGTTTTATCATTCCATTTTTCATTCCAAAAAGTTATGATATATTTTTCGGTCAGTACATTGGTCAATTTTTTTATATCTCAACACATAATCATTCAAAAGGGAGTCATAAAGAAATAAACATCTCAGCAGTGCAAATATCTCATAGATAACATTAAGCCACCCTATCTGAAACAGTAACAAGAAATTGACTCTTGACACGAATGAAAAAATACTCTAGATTTAAAATTTTAATTTTTTAAATCTAGGTTACAATATAATTGTGCGAACATTACTTTGTCGTATGGGAAAATCACATGACATGAAACACTTAAATACTACTAAAATGGGCTCATTTAGAGAACTCCCTGGTTACAGAGATAATAGTCACTAAATTCTTAACATATAAGAGAACAAAAATTATTAAACTTTGTGATTGGCAAATTTAATGCGTGTGTTTAAAGAATAGGACATGAATGCAGCCAATTTGAACAGTAAATTTAAATCTCCATCGACGGTTAAATCCAAATACTCAGGCAGAAAATCCCAAAACAATTTTAAAGTTAAGGAGATATTTTTCAATATCTGAAAGGATAAAGGGAACTCTTATTTAAATATCTATCGCTTTTTGCTATTTTATACTGATTTTATTAAACAAATCATGATCCCGCCATGTTTAGTTAAATATGAAATTAAAGTAATCTGTCAAATTAACTAATTAACAAATTAACTGTTTACTTATTAAAGTTAAATAATTAATTGTTACAAAATTTTCACTAAAACCTTTTTTATGGCTTATACTATTTGCCAGCAATCTTTATCTTATAATTATCTAATAATTATCTCTGTATGTATGTTCCACATCTTCTCCTAAACCACTGGACTGATTTCAATCAAACTTTGCAAACTTTTTATTTAAGAAAAGAGAAAGGTCACCTTCAACATTTCAAAGCCTAAAAGTTGCTTAAAATTTCACTTAATTAAACATTAAGCAAGGCGTTTTTCTGCGATATCTTTCATTTCCATAAATTTGTTTCTCTCATTTTAATATTTTTGAAAATTAATTTTAAACTGAATTCGTAACAATATTCTTGATGAAGAACAAAAATAATACGAAATACTCTTTCCAGAAGGAAGAATGCTAAAAGAAATTTTTACTGTAGACGATTAACAATTTATATCGGGACCAACTATTGATTTATTTTCATGCTTTAATTTAATGAATAATTAACTAGTTAATTTATTTGTTTCGAAATATTCATTAAAACATTTCCTTTCCTTTAGTAATTATTAACAAAATTTGAAGTGCCTATATAACAAATAATAATGTATGGAGAAAACGGCTGGTTTTAAAAATCGTCTGTTTCAATTGATATTCTCATTTTCATTAAAAACGTTTCAGATCAGAAAAAGGAATTTGTGTATTATAATATTTATACAATAGTAATTTCTACATTAAAATATTAAGCACGAAAACATTTTAATCCGGAGCAAAGCCAGGTATATCAACTTGTTCACCGTATAAAAAGTGGAAGTGAATGAGGCTGATGGGAACTCATAACTTCTAAGTAATTCTTGCTGTCAAAAAACTTTCAATATAAAAGTAGTTCGTAATGATTATGTGATAATTCCCCTAAATGAAAGTGTCCTTCTATCTTCAATCGTAACAGAGTAATGGAGAAATAATAAATTGGGGGGGGGAGGAATTAAATATCGCTTTTCAGCTCATAACTTATAAACAATTTTAGTTGACAAAAACTTTTAATATAAAAGTTGTTAGTTCCGATAAGGTGATAATTCGCCTACTTGAATTTTTTTCCCTTTCTTTAGTCGTAGAATTGAATTTTTTCCCCCTATCTTAGGCATTTTGGCTCATAACTTCTAAAAAATTGTACCTATCAAAAAAGTTTCGATCCAAAAGTTGTTTATTATAAAGAGGCAATAATTCGCCTATTTTGAGTTTTCATTCTATCTTCAATCGTAAAGGAATTATGGGAAAATGAAATTTTCAGTCCCCCATCATTTCCACCCCCTTTTAGATGGTTAGTTCATCTACAAACTCGGTCGATATTTTCACCAACCTTACAACATATCCCTCGCCAGTTAAAATCTAATCAAAATTATTCTAGTTATCGTGTTCACAAGATAACATCGGCTAAAGCGTTATATATATACGTCTCTACAAATAATAAGGACAAGAACATTTTGCCCTCTGTTCTCATAAGGATTCGAGCTACAAGAATGGAAGCGGTTGGAAGAGACTGCAAATGACGAGAGCTTTCCAACAAGGGGTAACATGCATAGGTTAAAATGTACTTTAAGTTAGGGTGAGAGGAGGGGAAGGGTGGGAAAATCACTTTTCAGTTCATAACTTCTAAGCAATTGTAGCTATCGAAAAAGTTTACATGCAAAAATTGTTCAGTATGATAAGGTAATAATTCGCCTCATTGAATTTTCTTTCTATTTTCAATCGTAAAGGAATTATGGAAAAATGAAAATTTCCACACCCCACAATTTCCACCCCGTTTGATCTGGATATCATCTACGAACTCGACCGAGATTTTCACTATCCTTACAACATATCCCACGCTGGTTAAATTTAAATTAAAATTACTCCAGTTATCGTATTCACAAGATAACATGGGAAAAAGCGTTATATATATATAGTGTCTTGGTCGTTTTTGAGTTTTTGTCTTACGTTTCTTGTTTGTTTTGATATATATATAAACAACTTTTTAACGAAGGGTGGTTTTGGGTTCTAGGGGTTATGATCGGTGAAGATCTGCAGAAATTTTCTGAAAGTCGTGTCATGAGAATCATTGCAATAGGTAAACTTCCTATAAGGAATCTACCTAATAGCATCATTTTGTCAAGTAATTTTTCAATTTAAAGTTTCATTTATATTTTATCTACCCTCGTATCTTATCGAAATAGTACGGAAATAGTAAGGAAGATAAAAAGAACTGTGTGCGCGCCTCTTTCCTTGGCACATGATATTTCGGAAAAAAATTCCCTCTCTTAAGTGAAAGGTGGTTTTTTTTCTTATAGATAAAACGAATTTTTAAAGCAAATCATTGAGATTATTAAACGCCATAGAAGAAATAATATTCTTCAAAGATGGCGTCTTTTTACCTCAAGACGATTTCTTTTGGATTGCGGTAATTTTTCAGTCAGGATGAGCAGGCAAATGTTGCGAACACGATTTTTTTCTGTCTCTCAAATTTCTCAGTGGTGTTTCGGAAGAAAAGGCATTTCAAGATAGGTCTTTATAGATAAACATACGAGCTTTTTATTATTTCAGCTTTTAAAAAAGGGTTTTAGGTTGCGAAATACGATTCCTGATGGAAGAACTGAATTTCTACAAAATATCAGCGAAAGAAGTTTAGGATTTAAGCATAATTTTGCTTCAAAGATGTTGAAGAAAAAGGTATTGAAATCCGTTGTTTGAAAACGGAATATTGTTTTATTTTCCTCGAAGAATTTCTACAATAAAAATTTCATAATTTTCCAGTCAAAAACATAAGAAATAGAAGGCTGCTGTTTTTTAATCGAAATTAAAATCTTTATTTTTAATGTCTTAAAAGATTAATTTAGACATTTGCTATTTTATAAAAGAACGTAAGTTTAAAACAGACAGCTTGCTGGAGAATATCTGTTAGTGAAATTGATGAAAAACATTAACAAATTCTTAATAATTATGATAATGAATTGCGAAATATTTTCTTTATTTCATTAATATTTAATATTTGAATATATACTAAATATTATTTATTATAGATAAGTAAAAAATAGTAAATTTAACAAAATAATAATTTAATAATTATATTATACTAAAATAATTAATGAAAAATAATTAATTTTTAATCCTGCTTTCATTAATTCATTGAAATAGAGAAAATATATCAATTTATTTTATCAAAAATCTGGAGGTCAAAGGAAAGACACTCTACAAGAGAAGACAAAATAATACGATAAAGAAGTGAAATCGCTATGCATGTCAAAAGAAAGAACATTTTTAAGCATTTATTAAAACTTTAGATATATTATAATTGTGATAAAAATTTAAATTTTCTTAGAGAGAGTGCGTACAACTGCTTTTTCGATTTTAGCTTTAATCTCCAGATTTACGATAGAATAAAATTCCTATTAGGAAACCGGAAGAGGAATGCATTCTTCTCTCTGAGACATAACAGAAAGAAATTTTTACATCCTCCGTCATTTACTCTTATACTTTTATAAGACTCGGAGTTATGAGGTTTAAAAGCGGTTGAAGAGAATGCAATTTACGAGAGCTTTCTAAAGGTATGTCTGCTGTATAGATTAGAAAGCAGTCGAAGTTAGTGGTTGCGAATCTCTCTTTAACCTATAACTTCTAAGCAGTTGCAGCTATTGAAAAACATTCATACAAAAGATTTTCTTTATGATAAGGTGATAATTCGCCTAATTTAAATTATCTTTGGGTGTTTTGAGAAGTGAAGATATGCAGAAAGTTTACTGAAACTACGTTATGAAAATCATTGCAATTGGTAGTATCTTTAAAAGGACTGTACCTTAAATGCTTTTTCTAAATTTCAGCACGCTTAAAGGCCTGTTTTTTTAATTTTCATAAATATTCTTTTGTTCGGCAAGATGTTTATGAGTTTGTGATGTGGGTGTTAAACTCAGATTATATGTTTCTGGAAAGAGATCTTGTTCAAGATGCCTGACAAGAATGAACATCTGAAAATATAATCTCCAGTAATCTATATAAAGGACACCTGAAGTAGGACGAATTGGTAGTTTAGGAGTAGGTGAAAAAACAGAATGGCTAGAGGATGCAAAGTGTTAAGGTTAATACCATGTATCTGAAAAGATAAACGGATACATTTTTAAGACATTCCTTACACATTTGAGATGAAATAATAACGGAAAACTTTGTATATGCATAGAAAAATTACGAGACTTACGATAAAAAAATGTATTCAATGTTTAATTATAGTGCGTTGTGACAGATCATTTACGAGTTTTGTTCAATAAAATGAAAATTGTGGTGAATTCAATGGTATTTTGTTAAAGCATCTCTTCAATCCGAAAGAATATTAAACATTAGCATGAAGTATTATCCTCTGGTCTTATTTTCTCACCAGAGACAAGGATTCTATTTAATATCCTTTTATTTCAAACTTTTTCATAAATGAAATAACTTAATATAATTTAAATAACTTAATACAATAGCCGAAATTTTATCCTCTCCCCCAAAAGAAAATACTGCCAACATTAATTTTAATGGTTAAATTCATCCATATTTACTCATATTTAGCAAACGAGACTTTGAGAGAGAAAACAAACAACAGTTCCGTACTCTTGATAATGCGTTTAACCAAATGCATCCATTTATAGAAGGAGAATTCTTCAGAAGAGATACATATAACAGCGAAAACGTAAAAAAAGAAAGAGAGAAGAGAAAAAGTAAAAAAGAAAAAAATATATATTAAGGTGAGTTAAAAAATTATGTTTCGTTCTATGCAGTAATGCACATGTAATTCTTAAAACTGCAAATCTAATATATTCTGAAAAATATGATTTCTCGACATTTTGTTGGATGAATTAAAATTTATAGAAAATGTACATTTTTATGTTTCTTAAAGAAATTACTCGAAATGCAAAGTATGACACAAAAGAAGAAAAGGTTTTATAGAGGACATGCGTTTTGCAATTTTCTGGATTCTTTTTGGAAAAGGTAGTTTTTGACTCAGAACGAATAAGCAAGCAAAGGCTCTGTAAACAAGATTTTATTCTTCTTCTGAATATTGAAAAGAAAAATCAATTAGATTTCATTTTTTATAAATAAATGTACACATCTTTCTTATTGACGTCTGATCAGCTGTTTTATGCAATGGAATACGAATCCAGATAGGAGTAGCTTTACACTATCTACGGCAAGGAAACAATAAATCTATTTAAACATCCTTTTGTTTTAAAATGTGTTCATAAATATAGTTTATAAATATAGAAAACGTCTATTCTGTCCTTAACACAAAATAAATATATTGTTTCCCACAATGATTATACGAAGTTTTTATTTCATAAACGATTTTCCTATGGTACTCTCTAACATCGACATCTATCATACGAATTTAATTGTTAAAAGTATTATATTTCATACGATATTACTCACTTAATTTCTTAGTATTTTCAAAATCTATTGGAGCTCTGAAGCTACTCAAAGCACCTCACGGATATTCACTCTTTTTAGGAGAGAAAAAGTAAGTCAAAGAACCTTTTAAAATTTCTCAGACTTCCGACCAAAGTCTGCAATAAATCTTCCAAGGAATCTTAGCAGGTTTCGTCAAACTTCGTGAAAGCTCATCATCTGAAGTAGTTCCTCGGAATTAAATTTGGACCATCAGTTTTACTGACAGCGGCTCACGGTAAATTCAATTCTTCATATCAAAGACGGACAAACCAGACGTGCCGGATGAAGATCATCAATAGATGATGGTTTCCCCCTTCGGCCCCTTTTCAGGAGAAGATCAGCATTTTTTTTCATGGCTCTGTTGTATATTCGGTTCGCACAGTTTTAATCTTCTCCCTATTTTTCTCAGATCAAATCCGGTTACAGAGGCGGCAATAATCCTTGAATAGATACCAAATATTTATATATTGAAAGTATCTTAAAGGACTGTTTTTAAATAGCATGTGTATGTACATTTTTAAGAAGGAAGTAAAACGATGCGCAGTGGCCTTTCTAAACTGATATTGTAACATTTTTTGCTCCTGTTACAAAATTTTCACATTGATAAAATGACATCAAATGACCAACTTAAAGTATATTAAGCTAAATATATCGCTAGTTTTATAATTTTTAGTTAAAAAAATATGAAATTCATTTCCTTTTTTGTAAAATATCAGTTCATAAGGAACATTTATACACTTTCAGTTCGTTTTTTGCGGCTTATGTAATACTCGATATATTATGATCTGTAAGTGTCCGAGTTTTTCTGCAAGTTTTCCGGTGTTAGTAATTGAATTCTCCTCTACTTCCCCTTTTAATTCCTCAAGATTCACAGCTGCCAGTCTACCAATTCTGGGTTTGATTTCAAGCATTGGGCGTCCTCCCTTGAAGCTTTTAAACAAGTTGTGAGATATCCGGTGTCTACCTTAGTCATGTTCATCAAATGTAAAAATTTTGCGATCAGCGTCAGTGGCTTTAAGGCCTAATTTAAAATAATAATTTATGATGAATAAACTCTCTCTATGTGTATCATCTGTCATCGGATCTTAAAATTAAGAAAGAAGACTGAACACGCATAGATTATCGGAGGTCATATTACCTTTCGTAACTTTTTTCCAGTAACAGTAAGGAAGTGTTGATGCAAGCTTTGATATGCATGCATTCGAAGAACGAAATTACTTTTGATAGACTCTAACGCTTTAAAATAGATTTAATAATATAATAATAATAATAATATAGAGTTTTAAATAAAATGTTCAAAATTAGAAAAAAATATATTTTTCATATAAGAGCTTATCATAAGAGTTTCATTTCAATCTGCTCACATTTGTGAGGCAAAAAACTTTTTTGTCTCTATTTTTCGTTTGCGAACTTTGATCTTACGACAAATAGTTCTATGAAAAGCAGACCTCGCGAATCCCCTCTTCCCCCCCCATAAAACACGTATACTCTCCATCACAATCTTTAAAGGTGTATCGAATGCTGTCAATGTATATCCTGGAGGGGGTTAGAGGGGGAGCTGCGGCATCCTCTCTCACACTCTAGCTGTCGGAAAGTCAGCAACATATTTCTATAATATAATTTCAAACCCTTAATTTTGATTTGCCTGTAAACCATAAAAGTTACACCGAAAATGTATTGGCAGACAGTTACTAACCAAAAATGTACAAAATTGTAGAAAATTCTACTCTCGAGAGTGGAGGTAGTCTTTAAATTTATATAGCATGAAACGATTGGATAGAATCTTTGAAAGAATTGAACATACATGAAACGGAACCAATGAAACGACCTCCATCTTGAAATGGAATTAAAACATAAAAAAACCTTACACATGCGTCGTTTTTAATGGCATCAAGAGTCTTTCATGCTAATTCGAAGAAAACTGAACAACGCACTTGGTTTTGACTGCTTGAAAAGCAGACTTACAGAAGAACTGATTAAATACCGAACGGTCTCCAGTTGCAATGAAACCTTGCTTCACTATGTCAACAATTTTAATTTCATGAATAAATAGCATATAAAAAAAGAATGGAAATGGTTTTTTAGACGTGCATTTATTCATACTTTATTCCATACCCTGTTTCACATTTAAGTTGAAAAAATATCTCTAAAATCTCGCGTAGAGTAACGCTTTGATCTCTTCATAGGAGGTATTGGTTTAAGAAACGGCATTAACGATATAAATGGTTGCTTCTGCACTTCATTATATTTTTTCTCCAAAAATTTACGAGCTGTCTCTTACATTTCTCTAATTTTTTTCTGGAAAATCTAGATTCATCTTGAGGGTAAACAGAAAGCTGTTATTTCTTAAAAAGAAATTTTTTCCTGGCAAAGTGAGGCCATCTTGATCTGAGAGAAATATACTTCGAGAGAACTCCAATAACAATAATGAATTACTTAAGATTTCCTGGAATATTCGATGATGACTTCCAAATGGTGCGTTTATTTTTCTACGATAGAATCTCAAATCCTTTTTGAAATCTCATTTCTATCAGAAATAGGGCTGGCGTTGTAGCAAGAAGTTGGCGAAGAATTACATGTAGATTTGGTTTTAAATATGTCAGCTGATAATAGTAATACGTAGTTGCAGAAGCACGTACTACAAAATATGGAATATTTGGAATATTATCTTCAAAAATTGGTTATAAAATTGACTTACGTAAAGAATGAAATTTCAAAAATTTTCGATTTTAATAACCATAAGAGTTTTCAAATAAGAATCAAAGAAACACATTTGACTTAATACATGGGTCCTGCGGTTGGCTAATGGCAGAGTTTTGATATCGGAGGATTATGGGCTCGAGACCCCTATACAATTGTCGATTCAAAGTGTGTGTGGACCTTGTGAACATTAAATCTGCTGTGGAGGGTCAAATGTCCTCAAGTTAGTCTGATTAAAATATCTCGTCAATGCAAGAAGGCCTCATACTGATGCGACATGGAAATTTTCAGAATAGATGTCTTTCGCATCATTTGAGGACCTTTCAAAAATTACGTGGTGCTCCTCAGTATAGACCTTGTATAGATTTGAAGCGGGACTTTGTATGTGAGCCTGGTACACGTTTAATTCAACTACGGGACTTAAATGTCCTTTCTTCTTTCTGTAGTAGGAATTTGTGGAATATGGTTCTGGTTCAGGTATAGTACTCTTCATCTGACCACGTTTGAGAATAATCCTCGTATACTTTCAAAACTGGAAATCTATAAAGTGAATTAAAATAAATTAAATAACTCTATATGCAAATTATGAATTTTTATGACTCTTTATTTTATTATGAATAATGCTAGTAATACTTAGATTTTAAGTTTTGCTTCATTATTTAACATCTGACAATGAATGTAATAATTTTAGATTAAGAAAACATTTTATTGTTTTCTCCTTCTGAAAGATAAATGAAGGTTTGGGAGAAGTCTCCAATTGTAATATCTAGTCATAATCAACAATATCATTTGTTTGTTTTTTTCTTAAAGGAAAAACAGGACTGTATCTGTAAAGAATCAGATCTGGGTAGAAACCAAATATTTACCAATGATGTATTTTCAATATGATATCTGCAACATGTCTGTACCTAAAAATTTAAATCACAATATAGTTTGTCAGCAAATTTGCAAATATGATGAAAATATGTTCATAAATTATAATCAATGACTGAAAAATTAAATGTTTTGAATATCTCAATTGAAATTTAAATTACTTGAATTGGTCTGCTTTGCTATGAATTCCACAGGATAAATGAAAAACAAATAAATCATTTGTTCAAAATTGCATAAGAAGATGTTTTACTGCTGACACTCTGGAGTATGAAAGTTTCACTGCAACCGTATGCGTTTATGATTGAAACACACCAAATTCTTTTACTTCTGTTATACGAACATAGAATTATAATCGCCAAGAGATTCCCCTCCATATTTTGATGTATCTTCACATTTTAAACCTTCCTGAAACTCCCCTCCACAAAATAATATCTCTAAGATATCTATAAGAATTATATCTCTGTCTGTCAGTCCGTTTGTATGTGACGAAACACTGAACGCGTTAGACGTTCGAAATTTAGTAGGGGAGACCGGGGCAAGTTTGGTACAGGTGCAAGTTTACACAAGGCTTATATTTCACATACCATTGGTCGGGGGGCACTATATGTCGTTTCAGAAGAAGTGTCTCGGCCTCTATTAATACTCAAGAAAGTTTGGAGTCGGTCTTGAAAGTGGATCATGGAGTGGACAACTTTTTCTGATTTGTTACCATTTTAGTAAATTTTTACCCTTACTTATTGGCTTTCATAGAGCTCTTACTATTTGAATATTATAACTTATTATGGATTATTCTCTTAGGATGTTCTTTTGTGGTTATTTTAAGGTATTTAGTTGACTATTTTTATTATGAATAAAGCTTATCTGCCGAGTTATAACAAAAAATGGCGATGGGGCAAGTTTACACACAGTGTATGGGGCAGGTTTACACAGTGTGCCAAGTTGCCCCATCGCCATTTTTTTGTTATAATTGGCACAAGTGGCACTTTTACAAAGTCATTCCCAACACCTGAAGATGTGAGGCCATTCCAAAATGCAGGGCCAAGGAAAAGAAGCAACAGAGGTAGGGAAAAAAGGCAAATACCAATTCTTACAGATAAACCTGTAAAAAATTCTTCACAAATATAGAAGGAGAAATCAATAAAGAGGAAATTGGCATCAGCCCATACTATGTCTCAGTCAGTGAGCTGCACTAGAACACGTTATAATAATGGAAAAACAGTGTGGATAAAGAAATTTAAAATAAGAAAAACTTTGTTCTGAAAGAAAATTTGGGAAATTTTGAGCGTAAAAAGAAATAAAAAACCTGAAAACTTTTGATTCTGATGACGATGAAAATTGTCTGTGTATTTACTGTTTAAATCAATACGAAGAATCAAGATCAGGCGAACAGTGGGTACAATGCACCGAATGTAAGAGGTGAGCTCATGAGGACTGGACTCAAAGGCAATTCACAAAATATTGTGTTTGTATAAATAGAGTGATTTTGAAAACTATTAGGATTCACCGTAATTGTTTATAATCTATTATGTACTTTTTGAAATAAACTAGGTTTCTTCGGATTTAATTTTTTGTATTTTAATCAATGTAAGCATTCTATTTAATCATTTTTGGTGGTGTGTGAACGTGCCGCAATCAGTGTGTAAACTTGCCCCGGTCATGGGGCAAGTTTACACAGGTGACATCATGGTAAAGAAAATGGTATAATTACAAAAATATAATAATTTAAAGTATTTAAAAATATACACTACATGCCTTAAAGTCTAACTAATTAATTGGTGATGAAAATGAAAGAAATACTTTAAAGCCTTAAAAGAGAAAAATAAAAGTTTAAAAAGTGTGTAAACCTGCCCCGGTCTCCCCTATGCCATTTTTACACAAAAATTGTAGATCTGTATAAAATTTTGGATTAATTACACGCTCGGGAAGTTTATCCTTTCATGTGCATGATAATACGATAAATCAAAATTTCAACAAGTTAGATAGATGAAATTTGGCATATAGGTTTATCACCAGAACTGTAGATCAGTATCAAATTTTGAACCAAATCTGCCAAAGAGATATTTGTCTGCCTATTCGTGTGCATCTGAAAAGCGATAAATCAAAATTTCAACAAGTTAGATAGTTGAAATTCGGCATATGGGTTTATCACCAGAACTGTAGATCAGTGTCAAATTTTGAACCAAATCTTCCAAAGAGATATTTGTCTGTCTATTCGTGTGCATCTGAAAAGCGATAAATCAAAATTTCAACGAGTTAGATAGTTGGATTTCGGCATATATATATATTCACCAGAATTGTAGATCAGTATCAAATTTTGAAACAAATCTGCCAAAGAGTTGTTTGTCTGTCTATTCGTGTGCATCTGAAAAGCGATAAATCAAAATTTCAACAACTTAGATAGTTGAAATTCGGCATATGGGTTTATCACCAGATGTGTAGCTCATTATCAAATTTTGAACCAAATCTGCCAAAGACCTGTTTGTCGATCGGTGTGTCTATTCGTGTGTATCTGAAAGCGATAAATAAAAAACTCAGCAATGTACATAATGTCGTGTCACACTTTCAAAATTATTAAATTAGTAGTACTTTAAAAATTAATTCATGTCACACTCTCAAAATTATTTATGTACTTTAAAAATTAATTCACATGAAAGTTTTAATTTATTTCAACGTAACTCTGCATTGCAAAATTTAACTGCCACAAAAAAGCCGTGTACTATTTTATTTCTTTATTCAAAATCCTAGGTTTAATAAAACACAATTTAGAAATTCTCCCTCGTGTTGTCAGATTTTTTCATCGCCCCCATTTTGTCCAGCTGCCTTTACATTTTTGCACCTGCGAATTTTCTGATTTCAGGCATTTCACATTTGGTCATACCATTAAAATCATCTGGATTCGAAGATCCCTTTTTCTCACGAGAGGGTCTCTTTTAGCTAATAATTCAGCTGGTCAATTACTGCATCCTGTTGACCATTTTCATCCCAAGTTTAATTGTCATTCGAACCCACGAATTATTGTGTAAGGGTGTGTCGTTTTGAAGAGGTTGTTTTGGTCCTAAAGCCATTTAGTGGGAGAGATGAACGGACATCTGGTAGACCCTTGCGGTGAGCTTCCTGGCACTTGACAATGGATTTCCTTCGAATGTCTTGCTAGAAAATAAATCACATTAAATTGGCTTTGTTTGAGAGGGGATGTTATATTTTTTACCATTCGCGATGTGAAACGCGACTATTGGGTGAACTTCAGAATTCGCGACATCAAAGCTATGTTTATTAAGTGTTAGGCAGAACACGCCTGCGTGAACGAAATGTATCGGACCTCCTTGAAAGCTAACAGAGAACAGGATGTTGACATACTTTTTTGGTAGAATGCGGCGAGATGAACGCGTCATTTGGATTGAGCAAAATGAGCGACGAGCGTATAGAGGTGCTCAATCCCGCGTTCCGGAGTTTATTTTCTGAATTGCAACTGCACATTATGGACCATGAAAGGAGGAGCAAGCGAATGCCAAATCGTAGATTCTGCACAGTGTGGAATATCCTGGCCTGCTTGGCTGTTTTCCCGGCGCTGAGTATTCACATGATAAAATAGATATCGACGAACTGATGCGGTATACGTTAAGTGAACTGGTGACGGTCAGTGCCACAACATAATCAAGGAACTGTAATGACAACAGCCATTGTTAAGTGAGACTCTCCGCCTGTTTTGAAACATGTCAGCGCTATGACAATCCAGCAAACTGTACAACAAAAAGCTAAGTGCTCATCTTGCATGTTCTTTTTTATTATTATTATTACTTCATTTTGCCAACTTGTCTCAAGAAATTTAATCATTTAAATTTTGTGTTGCTCTGCTGCCAAAGTTAATTGTAAGGATTTATTATTATTTTGTATGGTTTTAATTGTAATTTTAATAATTGAGTTAAATGGTATTTCTGTGCTAAATTAAAAGTGAATTTTCGTTAACGCTTAACTTATAAAGATTTTTTGAAGCCAAGATTTGATCATAAATTACCTTGGTGCAAAGAATTAAATGTAAATAGTAAAATTTCAAGAAATTTAATTGTAATGTTTTGTTGCTGAACTCGATTGAAAGGTTTTAGTGTTGGCTTGAATATAAATGCCATTGATTTCCTTGGTGTTAAATGAAAATGGTAACATTTCTAAGTAGCTTAATTTAATAGTAAGAATTGTATGTTTGCGTAAGTGAAAGATCTCAATAATTGCATTATTACTAATTTCAAATGGCAAAATTACATGGATTTGAAATCCAATATTGAATGTTGATAGTTGAAATTTAAAATCTGGCAACAGGTTTTGATAAATTGGTTGTATTTTGCAAATGTACAAGTCAAGTTTATTTCATGTATTTTGTGAATTAGAAAGTTTGATTTGTATCTGAAGGAAATAAAATGCTTGCTAATCTTTGCCTCACTAAATTACATGGATTGACAATTTTTGGCATTGATATGATCTCGTAACATTTATGTGTTTACATTTATTTTACACATTACAAAATTTGTTGATAAGTTTGACAAATTTATGGATTGATTTGATTGCATAACATCTATTTATTTATGTTTATTTACACATTTCAATTTATTGATAAGTTAAGAGGTAAGGATGAGATGATTATTTTACTTGTTATTTGTCTATTGAGGTGGGGCCCCCTCTTAAATTAGAAATTTGATGTTTCATTTTCACTACTGATTAATCAAGAGTCTTTAGCATATGGTTTTCCAGTGTCAAATGATTAATAAACGTTTAGACTTTGAAAACCTAAATATGTGTATGTCATTTATTAATGCATGCTGAGTTTTGAAGTGTGTATCCATGATTCTGGTATTTCTCTTTACCCTGAAATTGAACCTGGGTATTTAAAAATAACACACACAACGCAAAATGTACTCAAATTCTTAACAGGAATTTAAATTCTAGTTTGAAGAAATGATTAATTGCTTGCTTCTATAAGTAATGGTTATTGTTAGTAGCAATATTCTTAAATTTGAACTATTCATCTTGTGTATTAACTACTAGTAACATTGTAATTGTTTAGAATAATCAACACCACAATAAATAAAATTTCATATGTAGTCTTTTGTATGTAGATACAATGATCACAGATCTATGTCGAATTTTGTGCCCAGTTGCTCAAAGCCCAAAATGGATTCTTAAACTTTTAATGTATTTTTAAGTTAGGCACTCAATTCCGAAGTCATATATATACCTGAAAGATGTTTAAGGACCTTCAATAAAGAGAAAAAAACTTTGTAATCACAATACATTTGTTAACACGAGATTAAACGCACAAGGCTATTTTTATAAAAAAATAATAAAATAAAAATATATTAAAAAAAATTTGAGACTAAGACATTGTTTAATTGTAACACAGAACAGCATCTGGTAAAAGCAATGGCATCTAACTTTTGTGCTAAATCTTATTTTTATAATCTCCCAAGTCTGCAAAGGAATTAACAAACATGAAAAAATAAATAAACGTAACTGTTTGTTAAAGATCTTACTTATTAATGATGGGTTTGATAAAAAAAACATGTTGACATCGTTTTAATCAACGAAAAACCATATTTTAAATCCTGATTATTATTCCTCCTTTGCAAAGAAAATGAAACTATTTCTTAACACCTTTCATACATTTTTTCTTCTTCTTTTATTTTAAGTAAACCACTTTTTGTACTATCGTTTGAGAAATTAAGAGGGATTTGTACTTGCTTTTACTTTCCGATTGTTTCAAGAAACCCTAAAGCATATAATTAAAAAGTCGCTCCGTATCTTGGATTGTGTTGCCCCGAGAGCTAAAAGAAAAAAACGCAGTGTTTTCCTTCCCTATTCTTTATTTCAGTTCGAAACAAAGATATTAAGTATATTTGAGGATTAAAATTTTGTCTTAGTTACACAGAATGGCAACGGAGCAAATGTCAAAGTTTATTTTTCTTTTTATTAGTTCTGGAAATCATAGGAGAAAAATTAAAGACGCAATTTTTTATGTTGGAAAATATTTTTAATGTAATGTTTACGCAAGTCCAAATAAGCCTCTTGATTATTTTTCAGACAGCGAAAATAACCGAAATAATTTGTTTTTATTACTTGTTTATATAAATGAATAATAAATTTTCATAATTTTTAAATTTAATAACTGTTTATTTAAAATGTTTGTGGGTAAAATGCCAAATTTCAAAATCAGTTTGAAGCGATGAAATATGACTTAATATGTGATGATAACTTTATTTGTTTAAAATAATTTTTGCCCAATAATATCTCCTAACCTATTTAAGTCGTGAAATTTATAGCTATAATTTTTAAGTTGAGTATGTTCACACTAAAATGAAGACAGCAATGACCCTGAAGTATGTACGTAGCATATAGACATAATTAAATCCTCCATTACAATATCATAAAATTCTGCGGTGGCCTAGTGTTAAGATCTCGGCTTTGGGACTAGAGTGTTCGAAACCCGATTCCAGTAAGATCCGTCTTGTATTGGGCCTGTTGCACGTTAAATCATACGTAGAGGGTCGAACTTGTTCCCTCTTGTGCTTCGCGAATACTTGGAGAGAGGGAACCAGTTCAGGTGCCGTCCTGGTCTTCTGACCGCGATTCAAAATTACGAGGTCCGTCCCCAAATAGCCCTCGTGTTGCTTCAAAACGCGACGTTAATATAACTAAACTACAACGTTCTAAAATACTGTAGAGAATGTAATAAATAAAGATCAGTTTTTAACCGAGTAGTGATATAAATGTTATAATGTATCGAGGATATTTTTCTACAATTCAATTTTATATATATATATATATATATATATATATATATATATATATATATATATATATATATATATATATATATATATATATATATATATATAAATCCTTTTATCTCAACCATAATTTGAAAGAATAACTAAGGCATAAGTTGTTGAAGCATCTGAATCATAATTCAGTTCTGATTAATTTAAGAGCTTCCCGAAAAATAAATAGAAGCATTCAAATAAAACATTTTATTAACCAAGCAAGCACTTAAAGATTGCAGTACTAGCAAAACTATAACAACCCTGAAACGTAAAATAATTAATCACTAGTCACTCTAAGCTGTTCTTGAAGACGGTACGATGAAGAAAAATACGCTTTCTTGCTTCAAAATCTAATTTGACAGTAAAGGCAATGGAGATTATCCCTGACATCAGAGGAAAGAGAAGGCCGTGAAATATTGGAATAGAGAATTATGGTTTCCTTTTAGTTTAATACGCTTTCTATTTATCATTCCATTGTTTCTGTGGGTTAAATTTAATGTATCTGGGTGCAGCTGAGTGTGATAACCGTTATTATTTGACATGCAGTTTACTGAAGTGTATTAATAATGTATCAAAATACCTTGTAAAAATCCACACGGGTTAAGGTTGGCGCCAGTGGAGTGAAGAGGGTTATTACGATCAAAACATCTTTAAATTATAGGTAACTAACGCTTACCTTTGTTTGGTCGTATCAGGATTTCTTCATAGTGGAGTGGCTTTAATCTAATCTGAAATCTCTTTATTATGTGGCAGGTATGAAGTCAGGGAGTAAATCTTTAAGAATGAAAATATTTAATAATGATTAAGTTTACATGATTAATTTTACATTTACGAAAGTTAGAAAAAGGGGATTACAAAAACACGCGTAGCAAAGTTGGCCGCTAAAACCAAGAGAGCAAGGTAAACAAAACCCCTAGTGGCGGGGAAGGAAAGTTCTCTTCAGTTAATTTCAGTCCCTGGTGGTTTCCGACAAGGGTGGATGACGTTTACAAAAATGTCAGCATGGGAAGCCTTTTGACCCTTTTTTTTATCTAACGGCCCCAATTAAATAAATAATACCGGAAATCGGACAGATATTTAAAATTAAAGGATATAAACACTTTGCATAACATATTATATAAAACTTTAAAATTACCGTACGCATTCTAAGATACACATTTCTTAGTGTTATGACATGTAACTTCATGTATCTGCCTGCTTACAAGATGGTCGTCAGAGTTGAAAAATCCACTTGTTTAGAATGAAACTTTATACCATCATGTGCTGATATAGATGAACATTGCTCTACAAATCTTGTGAAAGTCTGCAATCTTTCTTCTGCTTCCTTCCTCGTAAATTTATTTGATTTTGCAATTTTATTGCGATGCTTACTCTTATATAAATAAAAAAAAACTTAATTCATTACTAAATAAAATTATATAAAATTCCTTGAAACATCACAACCTTGAAAAGGCTATATATGGCATGAAAGATAACACATTTAAATAAGTCTTCAAAATACTTTTACGACGGACAACTCAGAAATCTGAGATATTTTCCTAAAAGATGCTTAAGGTGCTTTAATAAGGAGCACAACAATCTGTAACTTCAGAAGCTTAAAACTAATGATTCATTATAAGAGAAAGAAAGGAAAAAATAAAGGTAAAAAATATATTTAAAAATTCAAAGGGAGAAAAATAGTTTCAGTATTTACCTCAAGACAGGTGTTGGT
The DNA here is from genome assembly GCA_013235015.1 of Araneus ventricosus. Classification (NCBI taxonomy): domain Eukaryota; kingdom Metazoa; phylum Arthropoda; class Arachnida; order Araneae; family Araneidae; genus Araneus; species Araneus ventricosus. The sequence goes on from BGPR01006982.1 coordinate 28,306, forward strand.
CAAAGCTGCGCCATCTTGTGTTTGTATCGAAATTTATTTTTGTTGTCTCTCTAAATTCTGCAAGTGAACCAACGAATTTGGAAAAAAAAACCAATGAAAACAAAACTGTTTTAAAAAGGTATTATTTGCAAAAAACAATTTTTTTGACATTACGTAATCGATGATATAACTGCAGTGTAAGTGTTATTATTTTTTGAAACAATTTTTTTCTTTCTTTTTTTTTTAATATTACTATCATTTTTTCATGTTACACAGACTTTTTCGTTACTCTTTTTTCGAAGGAGGATTTGGTTTTTTTTCTATTTCCACCTTTTTTCTCCCAAGTCACAAAGAATGTAATTAAAAATCAGCAACGTTTCCCATTGGAAGAAGGCACAAAGACATGAAAAGGAATGCTTTTTCCTCGCTTTTCATCATCTTTACTCAAAACCAAAACAACAATATTAGGCCTTTTTCACAGCTTTAAAAAAAGTAAGGGCACAAATGACAAAATTTGTTTCGTTGGTTGCTGGAAAACAAAGAAAGGAAAAACCGAAGGCGTCATTTTTTTACCTCCGAAAGCCTGAATAAACAGTGATTATTTCCCTGTCGTTGAAAATGAGAGAAATGTCTCATCCTTGTTTTGCATTTTTTAAACAAAAACGAGGATTTAAATGGATTCGTGCGTGATAATCTAAATAACTGGAGAAAATAGCTGATTTCTTTGTTCGTTTATATTGCATCTATTAATTCTTCATTTAATAGCTTTATGGATAAAATGTTGCATTTTCAATTATTCTTAATGCAATATTGAAATATGTTTAATAATATTTATTGTTTAAAATAATTTTGCAAAAACAATGTTCATCTTCCCAGATTCAGCAAGCAAATTCAATCATGATATTTATGATCATATTTATTAACTTGTTTTTTCTACCAGCATTCCAATATCTCCACTTTTCAACGCACCAGTTAATCAGAAGATCATTTATTCACTAGTTGATCCCCCGCAGATTTTCTGCTCTCGGTTATATATATGCATACCATGATTTTCTTGGTGCTTTTAGAGCCCCACTGGCTATTCAGCGCTCCAAGAAATTTTGCCAATAAAAAAAGTCGCCAATTTGTGTAAGCATGATGACAAAAAGTAGAAAAAGTACAATGTTCACAATAGTAATCTCCATGATGTTCACCTCAATTTTTGGTGACACGTTTTTATCTTCGCTGACTTAAAAACTAATTTGATGTTGATCTAAACGTCTGTGGCTCGCCTAAGCCCATCTGCTTCATTTCTAACTGATCTCTTTTGAATAATTTCATCTAAAGTTTCATTATATTGTAATAAATATTGTAAATTCTTCATTTTAAACTCATTGTTTTTTTCGAGAAAACCTTATTTTACACTAGAATGAATATTTAATTTAACTGCTACTGACTTCATCTACCTGCCCAAAATGGTGTATGGCTCATGAAAGCCAGCAGGAAGTATTCACAAAAAAAACTGTCAAAACATATAAAAACTCAGTTTCAAAACTGAAGAACATACATGTCAACATTCAGAAAAAATTAAGAAAAATACTGACAACAAACAAAAAATTTCAACTAAAACAAAATATAAATTAATAGAAATTACAAAATAGATTACAAAATGAATATTTTATGGGAAGCAGTTTTATGTCTTGCCCTTTCTTTTAAAGGCATCTGACACATATCTATTGAAGTATCCGAATTGTAATTCAGTTTTAATTTCAATAATATAAAAGTTTAAAGAACAAGAAGCAGAAACGAAACATTTAGAGAGAACGAGAATGTTTTATTAAACAGGCTAGTTCTTAAAAGACTGCAGCACGAGTATTAAATAAAATATCTTCGAAACGGAAAATAATTAATGACTTGTCACTCTAAGCTGTTCCTTAAGAAGATATGGCAAAGAACAAAGCGCGTTCTTTTCTGAAAATTTAATTTGACAGTAAACACAACCGTGATTATAACCTCAAGTTTATCACTGACATCATAGTAAACAGCAGGTTGTGAAATATCAGAATAAAGAATTATGGGTTCCCTTTAATTTAATAAGCCTTAAAGCTTTCATTTTTTTCTGTGCTTTTGGGAGTAAAGCCAAATAAACATGACTGATGTTTGAGTTGGATTACCGTAATTATTGGAACCGCATTGACATGTAGTCGAATGTTGTATATTAATAAATTTTAAGCTTTATAATAAAATAAGTTTTCGATACTCTCTTATATCTAATGAATGCTTTTGAATATTTTATTATTTGAGAACGGACTTCCCATACAAGTTTTAAATTGTGCTGCTCATTTCATTGAATTTCGGTCTTTTAAATAATTAATATCGAAATACTTATAGTATTACTTGGGTATTGAAAATGACAACTAATGGGGGAAGGTAGTCTTTGGAAGCACATAGGTTCGGGGATATTTTATCTTCCACTTCAACTAGAAATAAAACATTAGTGAGATGACAAATGTAATAAACCTAAATTAGTTTGATTACAGTATTTATTATGTAAGATATCGTGCTGTGTTAACAACGCTTGATTTTACCTAGTACGATAGGGAAAGAAATGGTATGGAAAATAACTACTTCCAAATATCTGAATTCAGTAAATGTTTTGACTGCAGCACTGTTCTGAGAATTGTACACAATATTGACTGTAAAAATTCTCCAAACATTAAAAAATGTGTATTACAATTCTATTCCAGTTTTGGAGCACGACTGGGAAATTACAGACAATGGTCGAAAGCAATTATATTATAATGCCATGAAGGTGTGAAAATGAAAACCGACATAATTGAGAACTTTAGCCACAATGCATATCTGGACTGCAATTCGCACTGAATACTGTGAAACGTGACAGGTTGCATGCTGGTTCAACTATCAGAGATATGTCAAAGAAAGTGCTGCAGGGTTGGCGGATGGGATTTTCCTGTGCCTAGAAATGGTTGTCCTGCCTGTTGTACATTTCATTACGCGAAAATCATGACTCATTCGTCCATATCAGGTCTTCAAGGAACGTTGGCTGGATCTTTAAGTCATGATAAAGCTATATAACGCACAACCTCTCACAACATTATGCCCAGTAGATCCTGTAAAATTGTTGGTCAGTGGCATGTATCCCTTAAGGATTTTCCGAATACGGCATTATGAGGGGCATATAGATTACTAGCAATTTTGGAAATGGCAACCAAAAACGGCGTTTTAATCTTATTAATAATGCGCAAAATATATCCATTATTCCTAAATCCATGATGTTCTGCAACATTGTAATTGACTTTTGTCCCGCATCTTATACCGTTTCAAGACAGGTACGCTAATTCAGAATTTTGCAGCAAAGTAGTGCTGGGGGGAGTTTTCATCGCTTAGCGCATATCCACTTCACAATACACAGACACCACATGTCATACTAAAGCTGCCTCTGTTCTAAAGTTAGGGAGGGGGGTTCAGGACTTTAGCGGGTGCCCTGTATATTGATTTGATCATGCGTGTTTTTTATGAATTTTTTTATTCATAAACGAGTACTGCACTATAAATTCAGCACTTATGAAGGAGAGTGAAATAAAATTTACCAGTTTTAAAAGTATAAATTATAAAGATTTTTTTATTTGGTCGAATTTTAAAGAAACTTTTGATTTATTAGTTCTTGAAGAAATGTTATTATCAATGCAGTCGATTTTTTTGAAATGTTTTTATTCTACAAGTTATTGCAAAAATATTTAATTATTTCTGTACATCATTTCAATCATTTAATTCGTTGCACCCGATTAATACTCTAATAATATAATTGTCATGACACTAAATGTAAATAGGATTACCATATACCATTTTTGGTTTCTCTACTTGTGTTTCCTAAAGAAGCGTCCTTGAAGCCTGGTGCGGGAATGTCCTAGGGTGATATTATATAAATCGGGTGAAAATAAAAACAGAAAAGAAAAACAAAATTATTAGCGAAAGAAGGAGGAATATAAAACGGCGCAAGATATGCGATGAACTTTGTTTTGTGGAACTTAATTTAAAATTGATGAAAATAATACGGCCATCCATTGTGCACATTATTGCTACATTTCTTATTAACATGATGCTGAAACCCTCATAAAAGTCAAAGAATTACTTATCCATTGCATGAATAAGAGAATATGATAAGTTAATATAGCAAATCAATAAAAATGATAAATCAATAATATATTTCGCATTTTACTGATTTAACTTTAAGCCAAGTATATGTAAATGGTTGTTACATTTTGAATTTTTATCCATTAGACAAGTTCGTTTGATGTCACCATTATCATTAATGATCTTTCCTAGGTTGCAATGATACACGAAAACAAAAAATCTCAAAGAATTGTACTAGCCATAAATTATAGTATTTTGTTATATTCATTTCTTTTACTTGAAAATAACAATATTTCTTTCACTTTCAAGCATGAAATGTAAAACATACTGTTATTCTTTTTTATTTATAAGTAAATGAGTATGTTACCATGACACGAACATATTACTACCTTGTACCAATTATACTAAGAAGTCAAAAGCGTCATTGGTATAATTCTGTACTATTCACTCTAAAGGTTTGTTTCCTTTCGAATAATGTTTCACGTTTCGAACACAAAAGTTAAACTTTTATTGTTCCGATGATAACTATACGTTAACCATGGCATGAATATAATAAAAAATAAAGAATGATCTTTGTCGTTGGAAACTTGTGTCGTTATGTATGGGTGTTAACATTTCCTTTGAATTGAAGAGAAATTAAAAAATTCTAATAAAAATTGACTCTTCATTTCCTTTGAATTAGTTCCTTATCCGAAGTGTCTCGCGTGAAGAATATATATGAATCTGTAAGGTTTTGGATCATTAAAAAGAGACTAAATTAAAACAATGACTCCGAACTTTGTTTCTTGGTTTGGTGTAGTCAACCAGTCCAATTCAAGCTTAAGAAATCAGATTGCGACGTTTATATTTCAATTTTTGTTGGTGCTTGTGTATCTTGACTCGCTTGTCTTGTTTATCATCGCAGCGAAAAATGGACATTATGGAATAAAATTTGCAGTAGAAAAAATATTCAGCATCACTTGCAGTATCATAATGATGTCGTTAGTGGCTCTGAAAAAACGTAAACTAACCAAGTTAATGAAAAACGCCTTATTTGGTTCCCTCACTATAGAAAAATAAATATTTCATCGTTTGTCATTGTAATTGTTTGCTTCAGTTTCAGTGCAACGCTTTTGACAATTTCTGCCTTCACGGGAGATGAATTTGCATTCAAGTTTCTATTTTATGGAACAAATATAAAAGTTGAAATAACTATTATAAGGCTCTTTATAATAGCTTTAAAATCCTTCATGTATTTCTTTTTATATCCTACTTACTCAAACCTTATTGCATCTGCATTCTGCATTTTATGTAGTCAGTGCTGCTTCACTATTAGAAGTTTATCTTTTGAATTGAAAAAAATAATTCCGACTGAATTTTCAGTCATTGTTCAAGCAGAATTCCTCAGGCGCCGAGTTGAAATATTCAAAATGCTCGATGAAATCCAAGCAACTTTCTCTGCCATGACATTTGTCATTGTTTCAGCCTATTTATCTTTCTGCTTTGCTCTGCTAGGCCAGATCATGCATTTAAACTATTATTCATGGGCCTTACTGACAGAAACAACATTCAGTGTAGCATGTAGCATTGTTTTTCTGATAGCAATATTCTGGTTTCCTGGGAGAGTGTCGTTGGAGTTGAAAACCTTCAGTCATTTAATTCGAACTAATTACGAAGAGAGGTGTTGTGCAGGTTTTCTTTCAGAGAATTTTTTACAGGAGAAATTATTGTTGGAGCAAAGAAGCTTCCTGTTTTCAGGATTAAACTTGATCTCCTACAAAAGAGAAAACATTCTAACTCTTTTGGGTGCTCTCCTGACCTACGGTCTCCTTGTCTTGAGCGTCGAATCCCGTGCCTGAAATAAGACGGTCCTCATAGTTTAGTGTCGCTAATTACATAAAATTCGGGCCCACTTCAATGCACTGAACAATTAAGAGAAATTATTTTATGTTCTCAAAACGAAGATATGTTTGGTAACAACAATCCCACAGAAAAGTTGTAAGAGAAAAAAAAGTGTGCAAGATTTGTATAACGTCATCTCATTGTTATATTTTGGTGCCAGCGCCGGAAATATGAACTAAAGAAGCGAAATTCCGAAAGGTCGTTAGAGCAGAATCAAGCTCGCCAGGTGAACAGATGAGAAAGAAATTGGAAAAGAAATCAAAAGTTGGAAATATGAGCCTTTACATATCTATGACTGGTTTCTAGAACAAGAATCTAAAAATTGGATAATGGAATTTCTATGTGTGCTATAGTTTACTCCTGTTCTTTGAATATTTGCGCTTTCTGAACTTTTTATTAAAAAAAGCACGTAGTATTATAATGGTATGAAAAGAGCGGAATACCAAAAATATGTTCACCAGTGAAATCCAGAAATATGCTCACCACTAATCAAACAAGAAATATATCAATGTTTTTACATTTGAATCACTAATTGAAAATTATATAATCTTTCATTCATTTTCTGGAATTCCAGAGAGAATAATCAAATTTTTATAAAATATCCGATGTGAATCAGTTACTGGATAGCAAACGATTCAGTAAGGAAAATAGTTTTTGAAATATTTATCAAATTCGTTAAAGCCAAATTGACAATTCAAAGGTAATTTTTTTACTCGGTGTTTTAAAAATTTGAATTTTATAACGAAAATTGAATTATGTCATTAAGTAAAGCAAAATAAATTAATCGCTGACATCTTCGTAGAATATATTTAGAGTTAGTATAAAAGAGTTTTTTTGCCAGTTTTAAATAATTTCTAATAGTTCGGAATTTTTCTAAAATATTTTTAAAAAAAGCGTTAAAATATCCCATTAACAGGTAAAATAATTTTTATTTTATTGCATTGCCACCGGAAATTTAATGCTGAAGTTATTTAAGTTATTCATGATTTTTCACATTTTACGCGAAAAGCTATAAAAGCTACGCAAATATTTAATCCGTAAAAACAAAAACTGTAAATACTCTAAAGTTCAACAAGATTTTTTAAAAATCTTTCCATTTACTTCATCCAAAACTACTTAATCAAATATAACCATATTTAACTGTAAAATTATGCATGGCGTTTTTTCCCCTGAAATGATGAATTCTTTGGTAACTGGTTATTATTTTTTTCTAATAAATCACCTCTAATAGAAAAGCAAAACACCTCACTGATGCTGAAAATATTTTTAACTGAATATTCAACGAAAATTTATTTTAAAAATTACCAAATGATTCAAAACAATGTAGTTCGTGAAATAAAATTCCATACATAAATATCAAAGGCAATATTTAAACGCAAACATAAAATAGAGAATAGAATGGCTTTTAAAGATTAAAGTACTTTGCTAGATTAAAGAAATTCTTGCCAATTACTTAATTTATGATATTTGCTTATCCACTTTAGGCAAATCGCTTTGGTTGCCAAAAGTTTTTTTTGTTTAATTGTAAAGAAGGTTCCAAATTTTTTTCAATGGATACGATCATATTTTAATATTTTTGCTAATAAACTCAGACAATTGAAAATAAGCAGTTAAATTAAACATGGCGCAATTGTTAGGAATTTTTAGAGACCATCGGTGATAAATAAAAATGAAAAATGATGGTAAATTAAAATAAAAGTAATAGATTTAATCTTCACGGAATGGCAACATCAAATTAATTGCTCATTCAATTAAATTTAATCGAAGTTATAAGTTCAATAATTCCTACACTGTAAAAAAAATCCCGTAAAATTTACGGTTTTAAACTGGCAGCTGGGTTGGTTGTGCAAAACCGTAAAAATTACGAAGTAAATCCGTAGGCACAACGGTTTTTTACCATACAGGAACAAGTTTTTCCCGTAAAAGTTACGAAGTAAATCCGTAGTCACAACAGTTTTTTACCGTATGAAATTAAGTTTTCTCCGTAAAAATTAAGTCATCGAAGTAAGTGACGTCATCGACTGAGTTGAGTTGTTTTTCTCCTTCTGTTCGAGTTGAAATGTGCTGATGTGTATTATCAATTAGGAATATTAATTAATCAAGGCTTAATTATTAATTTCAATTAGTTTAATTAATATAATTCTTAATTGAACTTACTTGGACGATTTCGATGCAAGATGGAGACAAAGCTTCTAACTCCTCCGAGCCGGGGATCGAAACCGCGTTCATAGAAATAAAAGGCAGTCGCTCTAACCACTAGACCACCGGAGACTGCACAAAGTGAAGTAAAAATAATCTATTTGAGTTTTAAAGTCACTATAGCTCTAGTGGCGCCACCTAGTGGTGTAAAAATCAACTATTGCCAGAACACGTGTTTTTAGGTTAGCTTTCATGAGTGACAACAGGTTACTGCAACATGTGTAAACAATAGCGGAGATGGAACCCTATCAAAAACATGAAATGAATACAATAAAATTACATTTAAGAAAAGGGAAAGTTATCATACGGAAAGCAATACCGTATGACGAAAAATAGAATTTGAACTGACGGTTTTAAACCGTTTATGGTTGGAGCGGAAAACGGTGAAAAACCGTTTTGTCAACAAAACAGCTTTAAACCCTCAAATTTACGGAAAAAGTCCGGGAAAAAAATGGATATTTTTTACAGTGTAAGTCGGTTTGGAAAGAAATAAAAAAAATCACAACGAGAAGAAAGTTGCTTTAATCAAATTTAATGTTTTCGTAACGATTTTAATACATAGCTCCTATATTGTTTACAGGGCTGAGGTGACTTAGTGGTAAGGTCATGACTTTGGGATGGAGGGTTACAGGCTCGAAACCCGATCCACTGAAGATCCGCCATGTATGTGGCCTGCTGCACATTGAACCATATGTAATGGCTGAACGTCCTCACGCTGGTGTGGTGTGGAAGCTTGGAAAGGAAGTGCCAATTTAGGTGTCATACTCGTTATCTGACCGCTCTTAAAAATTACAATGTCCGTCCCAAAATAGCCCTCTTTTATTTTCAAAACGGGATGTTAATATAACAAACTAACTACCTATATTTCATGCACATAATTTGTGTGTTCTCTTTATGAGCATATTTGTTTTCCTGAAAGAATTGGCTATGTATTGTTAAAGTTTATGTATCGTATTTTATTATTGCTTGTATTGTATTATTGAAATGTATTGTATTAAGGCGTTAGTTTTCAGATCGTTATCAGAGATTTATACAAAAAATTTATTCTTGATGCCGCTGAAAGACTTAAGATATGTGCTTGTATATTTTAAGGAAATACATTGCCATAAAATATCGCTTTGTCTTAACTGTTTCCTGTGATGCACAAAAGTTAATATGAATAATTCCGGCGATGTTCCAAATTGAAGCACAACTACGGAATATGATAATATTCCGTTTAAGAAGTTTGTGAAGCCGGAAGTATTTATTTGGAGAATCTTTGCTAGAACGCACCGTAGATCCCACAAATAGATTCTTCACAGCAGACCTTTGAAAACAGTATGCACTGCGCTGTCTTCTCATTTGACAGAGAAAGTTGAGTTGAAAAATACGCTCCTTCTATTCGAATGCTTGATAACCTTGAATCATAACCATAAAATTAGGATTAATCACTCCCCTGTTACAAACATTTTCAGCGCATTCAATGAGATCGAGTGCAGCTGAAGGCCGATCTTTCTATAAATGTGCAGAAAGCATTTTCGCAACAAACTTGCGAACACAAGCCCAATACCCAAATCTTCAGCCAGAATGTACTGAACTTATCTGTAACTATTACTGCACTGATAACTCACGAAAAGTGATAAGTTTAATATTTTGGAAGTCATCACTTTCGACTTTTCTAAAGCCATGTTCAAACCGTTTGAACAATTCATAAATTCTTCTGCGATTCATACAATCTTCCCCATATATTTTCTTCAAATTTGCGTAAGACTCACCATAGATATCACGAAAACTTTGGTAAAATTTGATGCAGATTCCTTATCCAACTTTTCCTGAGTTAAAGAAACGACAGCAACACAAAATATATATTTTCCAAAGCTCTACTGTACAGAAATACGGAGAGCTACGCCCATGCATATTTTATCGCATATATGGGAGTGTTCATGATAATTATCTGTCAAGCGTTTTTTCCTCTGGGTGTGTTAGCTTTGAGGTCTCCATACTTTTTTTATCTCTTCTCCTAAGTTTCACCTCAAAAAGTGTACATAACCTGAGTAAGGTGCATATCGCTTCATTTTTACCTCCCCCTTAAACGACACATCAGCGAAACCAGAAGAAACATTCAGAAAAGAAGAAGAAGGATTGTTCAGGAAATAAGTAGGACCAATCGAAAGGTCTGCTGCACCACTGATTCATGTTTCTAATACATAAGTGGTAAGTAAGAAAACGCTAATTCAATAACCTGTTGTTGAAAGACCAGATTATCCGGATTAAATGTTTCCAGACGGACGAAAATTCCATATCCTTCCTCTAAACTCGGAGTAAATGTACGTTAAAGAAAGTTGGATTTCTTATTATCTCGATACTAAATTGGAAGATGCAATGAGATAAATGCATTGAATTCCTAATATTGGCTTGCTTAATTCCAGACATGGATTTTTGGATTTTTATTTCATTTACCATCCAGCAGCCACTCATATGCAGGAGATACTTATATTGTATATTGTATTACATACGTATATCATTCTTTTATAAATTTTACTGCAATTTTTATTTATATAATCTTTGTTTAGTATAAAGCTAATAAATACAGATTACATAAATTAAAGTTCCTTTTATTTTTTTAAACAACACGATATAAATATATAAGACTAGCTGTTACCCGCGACTTCGTGCGCGAAGAATTTGAATTATTCTTTTTTTTAATTCACGAATGTAAATGTTTTGTTGCATTTTGAAAGGGGAAAGGAAAAGTTCTGACGGTTGATAATACTTAATTGGACGGCTGACAGGAGTGTACTGTACATGTATGCTGATATAGTTATGTAAATTGTTTATCTATGATGATATACTTTTGTATACCACGTTATTTCCACGGATGTAGAGGTTGTGTGGGCTGTACACACATGAACAGGTCACATATAGTTGCCCATGGGAAAAATATGGTTTTTCCAAATGTACACCTGCCACTTTCAGTGTCCGGCCCTGAGCCTCGCAAATGATATTTTTACAGAGATTTGTTACCTTTTGAACTGAGATGATAAATCCTTCGGTGTTATCGGAAGGCGTGGAATTAAAACACTCTCTCTTCTCCCTATATCAGTCATAACAGTAGCTTTCACGACGTTTGTACCTAGGTGTGTAATTTTTAACTGTGCGCAATTGCGCAGTCTCGGTATATCGAGGTTACGTATTAGTAGTACTGGCACACCAACTATCATTCTAGGCTTATCGGAAGGTGCCCCTGACAATTAACACTGGCAAAAGGCCGCGCGCGAAACAGTAATTTGGCTTGAATTTATTTCTATAAGAATAAAAAGTATTGTTAGAAATTACGTTAAAAAATATTTTTAAACCTTTATAGCAATCAGAGAAAACACTTCATCGCAATGGAATTAATAGCATTAAAAAAAATCATTTTCTGGTCTTTAAAATGTCATAAAAAAATTGTTGTCTAATAAAGATTTCAGAAGTTATTGGCAAAAAACGTCTAAGCATTAGGCTTAAAAGCGGCTAATCTTCGTCATTTAATTAAATATCTTAAGAACTAATTAACTCTGAAAGTTGAAAATAACACCTTTGACCTAAAAATATGCTCTAGAATGCCGTGTGTAAATTTCACGTCGCTACCGTTCACCGTTTAGGAGGAGTTCTTGTGACCGACCGATCGACCGACAGACAGACAGATACATGTAATTTCTGCCTTGTTTTATAGATATTTATAAACATACGCAAAATTTTCAGAAATAAAGATAAATTAGTTGAAAGTCTAACCGTTTCCTAGCAGCGAAGTAGGTATAAATTTGCGTTATTTAAAAATCGTCTGCACGCAAAAAATTATTAAACTTTAAAAAATTAATAACAATTGAAGCAAAAATGTCACAGAAATAAAATTGGTATCATTGCAAAAGTAAAATTTTTATCTTTAAGATGGTTTAAAAATAATTTATATCGGACAATTTGTTCCGAAGTTACAGAGGAAAGAAGGATTACGTGATATTTGATTTTAAAAATAATTTATTCCACATGTTTTCGCATTCCTGAAGGATCAAGTGACAGTCGATTGATAAATACAATATTTTTCATCGAGAATCGCCGAGTCAATGGGCATTGTTAATTATTTAATTGTTGTCTGAACTTTTAAAAATTAATAACAATCGAAGGAAAAATGCTACAGAAATGAAATTGGTATCATTGAAAAGGTAAAAATTTGAACTTTAAGATGGTTTAAAAATATGTTTGTCAGACAATTTGCTCCGAAGTTACTGCGGAAAAACGGTTTCGGTTAATTTCTAATTAACTGCCTGTTTAATTACCTTTTGGACTTAAAAAAGTTCATAAGTGTCTTCCCCTTGTCTTAAATAATAAGTGTAAAAAAACTGGTTGAAAACTGTCCATTGGTTTAGGAGGAGATGTGGAACATAGCCACATACCCACATACATACCCACAATGACTTTTATTTATATTAAGATATATGATATAACTATCTCCTGCATAGGCGCACCTGCTGGAATGTTAAACAGAAAACAAATTCAGATCCTAATTTCTCTACTTTTTTTAAGGAAAAGTTTTAGGCTCTACTTAAGCCAAAATTAAAGCCAAATATTTCAGTTTCTTACTTTTTACTATTTTTTTTTACTTTATAAATTTTGCACATTTATTATATGTTGAAAACATTATATCGTTTAACATTTGATCTCTAACCTGGAATTGATATGCAAAATATGCAATCTTTAGTCATAATCTTAATTATTATTTAGGTAGGCAAGTTTAGTGTGCAAGCACCTTATAATTTAATCTGGCAGATCGCTTCAAAAGGATATTCATTTTTATTTCCAAAAACACCCCCAGAGACTTAAGTATCTCTGTTCAAAATTGTCTTCCTCAGAAATTACTAAACTAAAAACGTGTATTTAAAAGGTATAAGAACAAAACGAAGCTCTTTGTTGTGATCAAAAGATTGATGAAATATGCTCAAACACTTACGAGAAATGATCTGCCATTAGGAAGTGACGATGAAAGACACATATTCCTGTGAGAGAACAAATTGCTATCGTCGCCTCTCTGGCTTTGGGAAATCAAGGATCAAAAGGAAAAAAGGGTTGATAATGATCTCATAATGATCTTTTGATCTTATTTTAGGTACTGAAGAATTTCCTTGTTGAAGAAAACACCTTTCTTTAGAAATTTCTTTTTCGTATAAGAATGTGGCATTAATGTTTGTTTTTGTCAAAAAATATTATTTCTTGAGTCCTTTGAATATCGACACAGAAGATCTCCTTTAGGACCAAATAATACAAGATGGTTGAAATATGAGTGGGGCCTCAACATCCCGCAGCTGTGCCATTTTCACAGAGTGGGGCCTTAACCTCACCTTCCATCTTACTCAGGTTAGAATTATTACATCCTTTCTGGGATTTGCTAGAGTGATAAGCGTAAAGAAGGTATTGTTTAATGTGGAGCAACGTGTTGGGATCAAGTTCCTAGTTGGAGAAAATGTCCCGTCGTCTGAAATTCACCAAAATTTCCAACAACAGCTTGGAAAAGACTTGCTGTCAGGGACGCTTATATTTCAGTGGTGTATACGTTTCAGAGAAGGATACCTGTTCTTAAAGCTGACCGCTGACTTGCTAGGTATGTGGTTTGGAGACAACGGCACCGTCATCTAGATATTTCGGGAGTGGATACGGCGTCAACCAAAAGTCGCTTTTGAAAAGGGCATCAGAATGCTTCCAGAACGTTGAAAAAAATGTATTGACTCCGAAGATGAGTATGTTGAAGATTCACTAGTGCAAGTATATGTTTGGCAATTATGGTATTATTTTTTAAAATCTGTACCGGTCATATATGAACCACCTTGTAACAACCATAATAATAATTCGGGGATTTCATCTGCGTGTCAATACATATTATAATATGAAAACACAATTAGGTAGAGGGGTAAACTTTGCATGTGATCCTTAAATTCTAAACATTTCTTAAGTTTTGGACTATATTTTTCAAGTCAAAGAGGTTCTTTTTATACATATACTCGACATCCTTCACTCGATTTTGACATCTAATGGGACACATTTGACATGACTTTTTACGTTTAGACATCCCACATTGTTCTTCACAATGAATGCAAAATATATTGACATATTTTTCTTTATTATTTGCGAAGTATACAAAGAGTAGGATTGTAATCGCCAAAAAATTTCGACCTTGGGATATTGATTTATTCCAATGATTTAGACCTCCATGTGTCAGATAAACCATTTCTGAAATTATGTCTGTTTGTCACTGAACGCGATGACTCAAAAATCGAACAAGTTGAAAGAATTGCGAGTCCAAAAAACCCTGAATATTATGCCTAGTCCAAAATTCAAATAATTAAAACCAATAGAATACCAAGTCGCAGATTAATTCTTTAAAGATTTATCAAAAGAAATAAAAATACGCCACCAATTCTGAGCACATTATAATTATTTGGAACTTTCCTGAATGAAGGATTTTCAACAGATACAAAAATTCTTTTTAATAAATACGAATTGCTCTTAATATAAAATATATAAGTATTGAATGAATTGGTAATTTTTTAAGTGTTCAAACTCTACATCGTAAGCTCAAGTACAACTAATTGAAGTAAAAAAAAAAGAGAAAAAGAAGAGGAAAGAAGAGAGGGTGGGAGAGGGGGGGAGGGTATGTTTACCAGCCTAAAACGAGACATCCATGTAATTTCGTATTATTCCCATCCATTTGAAAGTTTCTCTATAAACATTGTAGTTATCAATTAGCAGATGCAATGTTTTTTTTTGAGAACGCATCACTAAATACTATAGAAAATTAAATATTATAAATAAATTAAATATTAACAATTCCAGCTAGTATAAAACCGAAATGCATTGCAACTTGTTCAATGAAGGAGATATTCAGGCGAATAAAAACACATTACAACCAATTACTATATTAAATATTAACAACTGAAGCTAGTATAAAACTGAAACGCATCGCAGATTGTTCAATAAAGGATATACTCTCGCGAATGAAATACACATTCCAACCAATTATTATATCCAGAAATAATTCAAATAACAATATATATTTATCTTTTTCAGCGAATTGTTTTAAATACCAAAAGATTTTTCATTTAATTAAAAAAATCCAAAATTTAATTTATTTTCATGCTCAGTTTTTAATATTATGAGCTAGAAAATAAACCTCACGGAACACAGTTTACTCTGGAATTAAGCAAATAAATTAAATGTGACACGTTAATGGGAAGTCTCGCAATGCAATGCCGATGAAAAAAATAGCGAATTAATACGAAATGATAGTTACTTTGATATCCGTGGAATGGAAAAAAGTGGGTTAATTGCACTTGACCTGAAACTGAAAGGAATAATAGATTTTATGAGAGCGAAAATTCTGGTGGAATGAAAGAAAAAATCTTTTAAATTAATAACATGAAAAAATTTTTTAAATAAAAAAAAAGTTTTAGCAATGTTTTTCTTAATAGACTTCTTCGGTATTATAAGCAGATTTATAGTTCCTCTTAATAGCTTATTTATCATCGTTAATGAAAGAAGTAAAACTATATCGCTTTATTTAGGAAAAGAAAAAACACAAAGGGAAGTTAATATTAAAACAATTTTTTTTGAAACATTGTCAACTTGTTGTTAAGAGAGCTTTTTAATGATCATGATATAATTAGACTTAGTACAAAATAAGTGTTTCTAAAATAAAAACAATTGCTGAAGTCTGGAGATATAACCTAATTTTTCGAAGGATTTCGCTATAAAATTAGCACTACCTTAAATTTGTCCGAGGAAAGAAAAAAGTGCTAAATCATCTCTCAGATGTAAAGACAATGAAAATTAAATTAGTTATTAATTTTTTTTACATTAAAAACACGTATGTTCGTTTCGTAAGTTAGTGCTCACAAGAAAATGTTTTTTTCATATTTCATTTTTTATTTCATATTTCATTTTTTACATTTCATATTTCATTTTTTACATTTCATATTTCATTTTTTACATTTCATATTTCAGTTTTCATATTTCATATTTCATTTTTCATATTTTATTTTTCATATTTTATTTTTCATATTCCATTTTGATATTTCCGCATAGAATAAGTTCTGAATAGTTACTAAATAAATAAGCTAAAAGAAATATTCTTGTAAATTAAATTCAAGTCACAGTTCGCAGAATTAAAATCAATATTTATACTACGTATTACAAATTTTATCATTTTAATAGTTATTTGCTACATGTTGACATAACTGAGTGCATAAGTAATGTGCGGTATATAAGTGAAAAGTTGTATATAAAGTATTCCCAAAAAAGTGGAACAAGCAATTATTTCCTTAAATATTGATCTTACACATATATTTGCAATTTAAAAAGTTTCATCAAATAAGATAGGAATTTGTGTGAAAACACTTTAGCTTCTGTGAATGTTGTAAAAGAAAAGTTAAAAATTGAATTTTTAAATGTTCCCCATAGAGCAAAAACGTCAATTTGTAAAATGTTCCTCCTACACTCATCTATGTATAAACTAAGTTTCAAGATTCTATCTGAAAAACTAGCAGATATGTATTAAATTTTAAATTTAAAGGGGATGCTCTCAAATTTATATGGAGATGTTTATTGCAGAAATACAAATTTATTCGACATAGAAAAATTGCGGAATGCAAATATTTGTCTAATAATACATCATCCAATCATTATAGATTGAAAACAATTACCAATAACGCATACTGTTACTCAGTTGAATTGGCTGATACGTTGCAAATATTCTTCTTGGGAACCGATATGTGTCGCATTAATCTAGATTTGTGGCGTCAAACCTCTGTGAAAGAAAATTGTTAGAAAAACGAAAAAATAGTGGAATAAATCCCCAAAATCTTTCAAGATTAGAAATGAGAAAGTATATAACTTATAACATACCAATACAATAGTCTTAATTATTGCTATGACTTGAGCATTATCCTAAAGACAGTTCCGCATTAAAAGTGAAAATATTATTTTAAATTAGGCTTTTAATACTATAATAAAACACATTAAAAAATTAACTATAAGTTTAAATTTAACCTTTTATAATAATATATAATATTTTGGAAATGTACAGAAAAATAACTAATAACTTCATACAATGCAGTAGCTATCTTTGTTAACTATGGAAATCAAGAAACGTCAAAATGATGCACTATCTAGAATTGTGTCAATAAAAAAACATTCAAATCCAAAGGTTTCAAAATACCGAGTTTATAATTTTTTGAGTCATACATTAGAAGCATTTACGGTTTAGAGTGTGCTGTTAAAGTATAGGAAAAGGTAAACCAATTTTTGAGAAAATTTTTTATCTGTCTTGCAACGTTGATTGCAAATGTGGCTAGCGATTTATTTGTGTTTTCTTAATAGTCCTGTTGTCTCGCTTAACCCTCTGTTAGTCGCAATCATTTTCATCCTTATATAGGTGCGATGTATCTGGAGGATATGCAATCTATTCATTAATATGTATATCTGCTCGTAATGAAAATGCAAATGGGTATCTTGCACGAAAATCTCAAATTATAATTGTTAAAAACAGGCAATCGTTGCAGTTTGTATGTGCATCTTTTAGAAATTGGGACTAAAAGAGGGTTAAACATATTTCAGTAAAAATCGATCAAACAGAAATTAAATGTTACTTATTTAAAATAAAATGCAAGAAAGTTAATATCTTACATAGAGTGTGAGAATTTTTATTTTTAAATATAACCTGGAAGATTTTTTTTCGGTTCTATTCTGCCCTTAAGAAATATCTTAACACTGGATTTTGAATAACACTGGATTTTGAGTTCCAGAGCCACCACTGCTTCATACTAATCCTGCTATGCCTTTGCTCTAAGCTGTGATTTGCCAAACCTTAATGCAGAAAACTAGCTTTTCACCTTTAAGTCTCGGTGCCACAAGGCATTTCTGGCGTAGAATCAAATTGGAGAATAGTTGTGATATATTTTTTGCAGCTGATATGTGGAGAGCTGGAAGAAGTTAACAGTACAACGCATGTAAGGATTTTTTGGAGAATATTTTGCATGGATCGTTGTAACATTTTCAGAATATTGCATTTATCGATTTAGAAGTGTTGTTTTCGGCGTTTCCACTGTGTGGGCGAAATAGAAATATGAGGTATAATCTTCCAAAGTTTTTTTTGCTTATTTTGTCATTCCTGCAATAAATTTTATTATTTAGAATAAAATATTACAACAACTCTTTTTTGTGTTGAAATTCTTGTGAGAAAAAAATGTGCCAAATTCATCCATTTTGAAAAGTCGTCCACAAGAGTTTGAGTCGCAAAGAATGCGTAAATGAGATTAAAATAAAATTGCGCTCTATTCTCCATTCCATACTTCTAAAGTGTAATCCATTCATTGTTTGGCTCACTGAGATTGTATAATCATGGTACATAGGGTAAACAAGACAATTTTTGAAAACCTTAAGGCAATATTTAAACAATTTATGCATGGAGAAAAACAGTTCAATCAAGTTATGATTAATTGTCTTTTCCTGAATTACTTTATTTAAGCTGTATATATTATTCCATAAAAAATATCCCTGGAAGGTATTTTGCAAGAAATTGAGAATAAAGTGCAAAATCGGTTATTGATACCCTAAGGAAGGGTTACTAGTAGTATCACAGCTATTGATATCCCTTCATTCTTATTTGCATTACTTTACTTTTAATTAAGGTTAGGTTAAGTAAGCCTGTACATCGACATGAAAGCATAATTTTTAAATTAAAGATAAGGTAATAACTGTCCGAGGTGGCAAACGTTTTACCTTATCTGGCATTGTAGCTAACGTCGATAAAAATGTTTTAGATGAGATTCAATTATCTTGATACTTCTTAACCGAAGACAAAAGAGAAAAATTACTCAGTGTTGAATATTAAATTTAAAGAAAGAAGTATAATAATTCGTTTAATGAAAAACTTCCCTTAATTTCCCTCTCTGAAAGGAAAAAACTCAAGCAACATATGTTTCTGACGCACGACATGCAATCATTTAAAGAGCCGAAATATTTATTCCCGCTTCAGCCAATTTTGCACATTAACTGAATCGAAATATTTTTAAATCACTAACATCTACTATCACACTTATTCTTCTAGCGAGTGTATGTTAGAAAAATTAATCTAGAATTATTTAAAATTATGTTTGATGATACTGTTCCGCAGCGAACTCAACTTTTTATGGTTCTTTCAAATGAAAAACGCCGGAAATGCTTTTTAATTAAAAAACAACGAAATTATAAATATTTAACAGCACGCGATGAGCGCTTTAAGGTATAAAATTCTTCAGATTTCTTTTATCGTTGATTACATCCATTAACTTTCAGGTTTCTCGAAAGCTTGT
Organism: Araneus ventricosus; assembly: GCA_013235015.1. Lineage (NCBI taxonomy): Eukaryota > Metazoa > Arthropoda > Arachnida > Araneae > Araneidae > Araneus > Araneus ventricosus. The sequence continues at coordinate 47,856 of BGPR01006982.1, forward strand.
TTTCTAGACACTATCTATCATTTAATGCAACTCTCTTTCTTATGCGATATAACCAATTGCGATTTTTGTTTCGTTGAATGAAAAATTAACACAGCATGCCGATGTGTTCATTTTCAGCATCCCGATGTCTTCATTCTGGTGTCGTTAATTTAATAGATGAAATTGAAGAAATGTAGTCTATATGTTAAAAGTAGGTAAAGATTTTGGTTGTTCAAAATCAGTAGTTTCCAAGAATAAATTCGCATTGTTTAAATATCAGTTACATTATTTAGCAATAAAAAAATCTTTTCGAATTATGTAAACAATCATTTATAATTCCTATAACGATATAAAAACGCATTTTTACAACAATTACACATTATTGTTTACTTAATTTTAATATTCAAAGGAGACAAACTTCATTTATTTGAATGGAAATGCAAATTAATTGATTTTCTAGGATAATATAGGGAGTCCAACATCCAACCGCTCCAAGTAATTAGCGATGAATGGATCCAAGTTGTTGGGTATATATTTATATAATTCATATAATTTTACAATAGCGGGTAAACCTGGAGTATAAAAATATTCAAATCCCAACGAATGAAAAATTTTATTACGCAAATTTTGTGAATCACAGCAACTGTTGTAATTTGAAAAATATTAAATAACGTTTAGATTTTAAAAAAATTAAATAGAGTTGAGTGCAGTGGATATGAAAATGAATTTGTTAAGAATATATTTGAACCGTGTGTTTAATTGTGTATTTGAATCGTGTGATTAATTGTGTTTTTGAATCGTGTGTTTAATAAACCATTGAAGAAACTGCAATTAAATTTGGCAGAAATTGTAAAATTTGAACAAAAAAGTCAGCTAACGTAAACAATAAATTAATTTGATATCATATACGAATTTATTTATTCTACACAAAAATGTTACAAAGTTTAGTATGATTTGAACAAAATAATTTTAAAAAATTAATAAGTTATGGAGAGAGTGCCACTATAAATGGAAATAAAAAAACCCCTGTAGTTGCTACACGGACGAGTTTATAAAATGATTTCTTTATTCGTACGAATAAAATGACACAAATATATTTCGTTCCACTTTAGTGAATTGTCATTTTGATTGAGATTTATTTTATAATTGAATTTCATTCATATATTGTCGGCGTTTCTCCAAAAAACAAAAGACTTGATCAATACCATGGTTATTAAAATGTAATAAAACCTTCTTAATCTAATTGAAATACAGCAAAAAACAATTATTATTTTTTTCTTATTTTATATATTTGGAACATATTTGGTTTTCTTTATTTCCTCCCGTTTTTCTTTTCTTTTACAATTCCATCTCATTAAATTCTGATGAAAATTCAAGAAAAAGAATTTTGCTTTGCAGTCTGTTTTTATTCTTCTTTTAATAATCCGTTAACTGAGCCAGCTATTTGTAAGATGTATAGTTTAAAAAAAACTATTGCGCTTTTTCGCAAATCCTTTCAAGCATCAAACAAAAAATATTTATTTAATTTTCAGTATCTAGATGTTTTATTTTTATTGGAGGAAGACAACCGTTTAGGAAAAAGAAATCTCATCAGAACAGAGTTTTTTTGAGCTTTGAAGTTTGAAATTGCATTAGTTTTCTAGACATATTAGTAGTATCCAGACTTTAAAAAATGTATTTCATTATAGAAATGCACAACATTTCTAAAGTAGATGCAAAAAGAAGGTTTCAAAAATTTCATAGAACAGTCAAAAGTATTCCTATATTGTTTTGTATAATTTCATTTTCATTCAATTCTACATAATTTTCTATATTTCCATTTTTTTCATATTTATTATGTATATCAAACTAGTTGATAACAAACAATCATTTCATTTTAATGTGCATGCTAAAAATAACGCACTTTAATTATAAATTTCGTGGATGATGTTTTTAACACTTCATAAAAAACTGAAAATATTATATTTCAGGCAGAATTAAAATTTAAGCAATTAAATACCTTTTACTTCCTTCGAATTTAACACTTTCAGTATAAAAAATAAATGATGCAGCATCCGTGTATTAGTTTTCCTTGAAGAAGATTTGACCACTTCACAATTATTTTCTCAGTGTTACTAAGAAAATTTGATGAGATTTTACATAGATTATTTCATAACAAAAATGTATTGCTTTTCTGTAATAAAGAACAAAACCTCGTAAGAACATGCTTCAATCTAGAAAAAAAAAGAAATGAGCAGAATAGTTATTATAAGAATATGCAAGATAACTTATAATATTAAGAAAAACATCATATGATAAAAATTCTACCCGTATGTAATTCTTATAATACTGTAGAAAACAATTTATGCATATACATTTATGATTGTGAAAGATTTTTTTTTTACTTTTAAACCTTAGAGAAGTAATTTAAAAGAATATTGAATGTCTAGAATGTCGTTCATATCTTCAGAACTATTGTATTACTAGCCGCCTTCGGCGACCAACTTGTTCGCCGGGAATATGATTTCAATTGAATCTTGCATCATTTTATAATCATTGTTCCCTTAGCAACGTAATTTTAAATTTCAGATTGTGGTAGATATTTAACCTATGTTCTATTAGTGACCTCAGACCTGTTCTATTCATTGTCTACATAAATGTTTGTAATGGAGTCAAATAACTGACCATGTCATGTAACCTCTAATTCCATGTTGCTGGCACTATCTTCACTTTCTTATTCCTCTTGTAAATTATGCATTTTATTTCAACATTAAAATGTCGCAGCAAATTTTATGGCCAGCGGCATGCTAGCTGGATTAAAACATTCTGAGAAAAGAATGAGAACATAGCAGCCATAACCATTCAGCTCAATGGATATATTTCTTAATGTAAACAAAGCAACATCTCGGAGAGCTTGGTTTACAGATTTCACAAAAATCTTGATGAAATAAAATATGAAAGCAAAATGTATTAGGATATTATCTCAGATTACTACAATGAACGAGAAATATGCAATTAAATAATTGTTTAAACAATAAAAACGGATTGAGTTGCGTTGAAACAATGACAAGTATTGTTGTAAATTATGCCAAAAAATATTTTTAAAAATTTATTAAAATTTGAGAAAACATTTTATCGCAATTAAATTGATATAATTGGAAAAGTAATTTTTTGCAGTTTGAGATGGTGTAAAAGATGATTTTTGTGCTGTAATATTTCATTACAGCACAAAATTCAAATCATTAAAGAAAAACAGCAAAATTTCCATTAATTTTTGATTAATTAAATTCCTAATTACAATTTCAAAAAAATTGCTCCGAAGTGCACATTCCCACCCCTCCAAAGTATGTTTGTGCCAAATGTCGTTGCTCTGGGCCCAGCGGTCTATCCTGTAGAGCGCTAATACATACAGACACACATTCTCATTCATTATTAGTAGATATATTTCCACTCGGGATTTCAACAAATATGTCTAACATTGCACACTGTGAATTGGTTATCGAATTATACCGAAAGAAAACAGGTGCAAAGAATCCCCACCAATGGTGCAACTTTACACCAAAATTCCAAAAAATTGTAGCTTATTATTAAATTACGGTATGATCCAAATTAAATGGAAAAATATGAGAAAAAATATACTTTTAATTTTCAGTTCGCGAAAAGAGCCTAAAGTTTGGAAAAAATGATAAAAAACAACTATATTTAACTCTACGCTAAAATTTTACAGGCTGAAGAATTTGGCTTCTAATAGCATCTAAGTACTTCATTTTAATTGCCAGATGACAGAAAAATTATATTTTAAAGCCATGCACTACATTTTGAGTTCGCGCAAAAGGCCCAAATTTTAGAGTTTAGTTGAGAAATGGAAGTTTTTACAGTTTAACAAATGAATTAATTGTGGTATTTTAAATTATAAAATGAAATCTTTCTATGTTTAGGACCGTATTTGACGGAAAAATATCTTTTATTGGCAAAGAAGACAGGAGTATATGTCTTCATAATGTAGTTAACAATAATTTTGAGTTCGCTTGCAGAGCTTGTTTGGGAAGTGAACAAGCGTAAGACTCGTTTTGCGCATGTTAGCCATCGGGAATGACTGAGAGTCCAGGATCTCTTTTGGCCAGATCTGGACAGCATTGCCCTGTCTGGATAAATCTGACAATATCCGGAAGGTACAGTTGATCTTGACTATGATCAGTTTTATTTACATTTTCATCTAACCCAATTTCTTCGAAATTTATAATGGGCGATTTCTCAGAATTAGTCAGTTGTTTGCCTATCTTCTCAGAAAATGCCGCTGGTCTCGTCGTCTCTCCATCAAAATATTCAAATAAATGTTTGAATGGCAGTTCGTTGAAATGAAGTAAGCATATGAACCACTGCAGCGGGCGCTTAAGTTTAAGCTCTATGTTGCGGATAGCACCATTTTTCCATCCTGTGTTTGTTACTGTACCTTTAAAAACAATTGCTTCCAGTTCTTTAATGTCAACATCATTATCTTCCTGATACTTAAGAATGCACTTGTCTATAACACTATCGGTTCCACTTGCTGGTGTGGCGTGACCGACATATTGCCCACCAGGTTCAGGAATCACGCTAATGCGAGCTAAAGCAAGTCGCTAGTGATCGATGAAAGCAAGACAAGGAGAGAAAAACAGAAGGCACGACAAGCTATAGGACAAACTATGGATCGGCTATTAGTAAGCTATTATCGGCTATTAGTAGCAATATATTTTGAGGTTAGGAAATATATAATACTATTAATCAAGAAACAATAGGAACTAAAATATACCGAAGAATAAGGAAAGAGATGGACAATATGTCGGTCACGTCACACCAGCAAGTGGAACCGGTAGTGATATATCCAAGTTCATTCATAAGTACCTGGAAGATAATGATGTTGACAGTAATGAACTGGAATTCATTGGTTGTGATGGTGCAGCAACAAACACAGGATAGAAAAATGGTGTTATTCGCAACATTGTTTTTTGTCATTTTTTCCTAAACTTTAGGATCTTTGCCCGTATTTGAGATTAAGAATATAAATTTTTCCATATTTTTCCGTTGATTATCATGGTAATATACAACTTTTGAGCACTATTAGAATTCGATACTCGAAAAATCAATTTTTTTTACCCACCCTAACACATTTTCCTTTATTATTAGTAGCGACAATCACTGTTCTATTCTTAGAACATCTCTACTCTCGTAATAATAAAGGAGAATGTGTGTGTGTGTTGGCGCTCTACAGGGCAGAGCGCTGGACCTAGAGCTACAAAATTTGGCACAAATACACTATTGAGGGTGGGAATGTGCTCTCCGAAGCTGTTTTTGTAATTTTAATTAATTATCAATTAAGCAAAATTTTGGCGTTTTTTCCTGATAATTTCCGAACGAAATATAACACACAAATTATTTTTACACCATCTGAAAATTAAAAGAAAAACTCTTTCCAGTGATATTAATTAAGTTGCCGTACAATATTTTTTATAATTTTAATAAATTAAAAAATATATTTTTTGGCATAATTTACTACAATACTTTTCATTGTTAGAATGAAATTGAAACCGTTTTCATTGTTTAAATAAATATTTAATTGCGCTTTTCTCTTCCATTGTTGACAACTAAGGTAATATCCTACTGGATTTTACTTTCCTAGGAAATAATCCTATAAGCTGAACAATTATAGTTGCTACCTTTTAATTCGTTTTGACAGCATATTTTAAGCCAATTAGCATGATGTTGGACGTAAAATGTACCTCGTAATTTTAATGCTGAATTCAAATGTATATTTTACATAAGGCATACGAAAGCAAAGTTAGTGCCGACAACGTTCAATTAAATGTTGCATGACACGGACAGTTTCTCCATTAGGGACGTTCCTGTAGATAAGGAGCAGAACATTTGCAATGATACGAAAAGAACGCGGGATAAATGTCTATCACAATTTGAAGTTTACTATTACTTTGTTAATGGAAACATGAATATCAAATAAATCTGAACAGATTCAGTTGAAATTATATTCCCGACGAACATGCTGGTCGCCGAAGGCGGCTAGTATAAAATAAAACATAACAGATTCAGTTGAATTCGGTTTTTAAATAAAAAGTCAAAGCAATGTTATTATTAAAATATATTTAATAATTTGTGTACTGTGAAATAAGTGTAATAATATGTATTTTTAAACAATGACGAGTTATTTTTTCAGATCAAAAAGACTATTACGTATTTTGAAACTTTTTTATTTTATCTTAAATTTTCTATGCATTCACGTACTGAATGCCTATCGTTAATATCGTGCTTATCAACAAGTTGTTTCATTTCGTGTGCAAGATATTTACTGATATTATTTTTGTGAGTTATGTTTTTATTTCATTTGGAAAGTGATTAAAAATTAAGAAAATTAAATTTATGTTTGAAATTCAGTTTAAGCACAAAGATATCATAAAAGTTTCAGCTAAACTCTGCTTTTTAATGTTTAACATATGATCGAGTCAATTTTTCTCTTTCGAAGTGCCTGTATACTTTGATACACGAATATTTGGCCTTACGAAGAAATTTATCCGAACACAAAGCAGCTTCAACCAATTACTTTGTCTTGAGTTACGAATTAAATCCATTAACCTGTGATGGAAGCTTGCTAAATTGTCTTGGTACAATGAAAATCAATTTTATAACTTCTTTTATGATGCGCGTGTAATATAAAATGATTATTCGAAAGAGTGGGGATTAAAACAAGTATGAAAAGTCGATCAAACCCAGAAATTTTCAAAACCATAATTAATTTCAAAAATTCCCATAAACATGTCATTACGAATATTAAACTATATCAATATACACAAGAAAAAAATGTTGCTGAGTTCAAACAAATAATTATTCATAATCTAACTAAAATATTAATCAGATTGTTTTGAAAATCGCCCCGGTGTGTGTATTGTGGAAACAGTCCAATAAGCCGGATAATGGAGATAGGCGTTTTATTCACAAATATTACAGAAAACACGAAGCACAGGTAACATGAATAACAGCACTTTCACAGATTAGCAATTCAACAGGCAGCAAATCTCGAATAATGACAGTAACAGAACTCTCAATGCCGCTAGGCGTCTATCAGCTTACTAACTCGCACTGCGGTTAAAACACCAAACAGAGATTCCAAAAGCGTTCGTACTCCAAAGACGATCCCAGTCGATCAACGTGTGATCCGAGCACGGTCTATTTATAGTCTCCCCGAAAGGCCATGACGTCAAAGAGAATCATCTGGATAAATCCGGATCTCGGCCCTAATAGAGATATCAAGAAAATTCCAGTACTTTCGAGATCCCACATTTCTTCGCCAAAGTTGCCAAATTTGTTGCCAAGTCGCCAAAATGGTTCCCAAGGTCGGGGATCGAGGGCTCCATTCCCCCGCCATTCCCATACATACCCCTGTAGAACTCTCTTCCCAACCGTAAGACTAACACAACTGTGAAACGTCTTTCCATGTTCTGTTCGTAACATTGTCTTCTTCTTTCTAATCCTTCTGATCTGAATCATATCAGATCCATGAGGTCGTTCGCCTTCATAACCTCCAACACGAAATACGGTCGCTTAAGCAGGTCATCATACACCAAGGCAACACAGTTAAGTAGATGTTGCGGAGTGGCCTCAATCACGTTGCACTTTGTGCAGATATTGAACTTCTTATCACTACGAGAAAATCTGAGGCTTTTAAGTGACCGGAAGCTAAGCGATCCTTTTGGCTCGCTTAGCTCCATTTAACAAGATATTGGAACTGCTTGGTCTTTCCTATTCCCCCTTAAAATGTATTGTGCACCGGGGCCTTCACTACGGTACCATAAATGAGCTGGTAGATGCCTCCAAGAAATGTTAACAAAGGCCTTTCTTCTTGAGTATAATTGAAGGTAGGTCAAGGGTTCTACATAGGCCTGAGGCATGGTAGTATCTACTTTAGCAAGACTATCAGCAATATCGTTATATTTTAAATTTACTTGTGATGGTATCCATTGTAGATGACGAACACAAGAATTGCACAGAGTCTTGAGTTTGTTAAAGATATCTATTCCCCTCCGGTCACTAACATCTCTCCAATTATGAAGATATTGGACAAAACTTCGGCTGTTCGAGAGATTCCATATATAACCGAATAATTGATGTTCCAAAACAAAGTTCGTAACAATGTACTTTAATTATAGTCCACATAAGCAGTAGAATGATATATTAAAAACTAAACTGAATTAAATGGAAAATATTATTCTTTGTTCCAATATTTCCCTGCCTCCTGTTTTCTATGCTGTCGATCATAAATTTGCAGTTAATATATTAACTCGGCAAGCTTGCTGTCAAATTAGCGGGTAGGCTTGTCGTTGTGGGTCTAAAACAAAACAAAAAAACCTCGAATTCTACGATGACTTGGGAATGCCGCCACTGTGGCGGCATCGACCGCAAAGGGTTAAATTTTCGAATTAAGATCGCGGACATTTCTTAACATATCGTCTTGAAGAACAGCTTGGAGGGACATTTCACTAATCATTTTAAGTTTCAGGAGTCTTTTTATTTCATGTTCATGCGCGACAGGTTTTTAAAAACTCATTTGTTTAAGAAAATGAAGTTGTGGTGTTTAAATTCTTCTCTTGGTTCACTTTTTGATTTCAGAATTCATTTTTATACCCCTTTAATTAGGGACTTGTTTCATACTTAGAAAGTATTGAATGTTGTAACCCATTTTTCATTCACTTCTTGATGTTATAGATAACTAAAATTTTGTACAGTTGTGTGTTGCTGATATCAGAACCATATTTTAATATCTTTAGAACTTAATTAATAGTTGTTGAACAATTAATTTTAGATTCCATTGAAGAGGCGCTATCTGGTAATCAAATTAAGAAAAATCTGATTTTAAAATCCCATAATATTTATAAAAATGAATTATAAAATATATTACTGAACAGTGGAAAATAATAATAAAAAAATAAAGGAATGTTATTATTAGTGGGTTGGAATGCAAAAAAAAGGAATTGTTTTATGAAAAATTTAGACCTCAAAACCAAATCATAAAAGCGGAAGGTGCTGGAATCAATATTTTACAATTTATATCATACTAGAAGGAAAACATCTAAATCTTTATTAAAAATAAAAATATAATGTAAATGTTATGAAAATTCTAAGGTATCTATGTTTTCGATAAAAAAAATCTTGTGCCTTTTAACCCTCTAAGCGTTTAAAACGTATTTTTCCGTTTCTCATATTGAGTTCAAAAGCAGGTACTCATGTTCTTATGTATAATTTCTTAAACTAACATGGATAAAATATTCTTAGGATTTCAGAGACTTTATTAAACGCAATAAAGATTCAATTATTCACATTGAAAACAGATTTTTAAGACTTTAAAGCTAGTACATCAAAATAGCTAACTGCTCAGAGGGTTAATTGACTAATAAAAGCGCGTTTGAAAAATTTGATTTTTATCTACCCTACAATTTAGGTCTTTTAAGACATTTTTTAGTGCCATTGCCATTTTTTTCCCAGAAATTTGGTTTTCATTTTAAAATCTTGAAAATAAGTAAGAAAAGGCATCATTTGTTCGTGATAAATGTAAATACAGAAAATTTTAATTTGATAGGGATGTTTGAACAACTTGTATGTTTTTATGGTATGTTCCAAAATAGTCCTTGGGTACTCAATCCAAAACAAAAACTTCTATTGATGATCTAGATGGATCTATGTAACAAAATAGAATTGAGGTCTTAAAAACGTAAAAAAGTGACATGAAATATTGTTATGTTTCTGGTGAACTTGATAGAGTTACCAACAAGGAATAAATTATTAATCATGTTAAGTAAGATAATAAACTGGTAATCTAATAGATTTTTCTATTAAACGCAAAAATTAATCAGTACATTTCTTCAAATACTTTGTATAACAAATTCAAATTCATTTAAAGCCTACTTTCTAATCTAATAGAACTTTAAATATTGGCCAGTAATTATATTCCTGTCATCTTCAATGTCAGGAATATAATTACTGGCTTGTTCTTTCTCAGATAAACATTAAAAATAAAAAGAAACTTTCAAATAAAAAAAAAATGGTGTCTTCGATTTTTCTTTACTTTAACTTTTTTTTATCTATTCAATACAAGAATAATTTTTGATATTAATGTTGTTAAACTTTCAAAATGTTAATCATAAAATAGGCTTAACACAATTGTATTGAATTGGAATGAAGATTAGAGACACAAAACAAACTATTTGTCTTTCAGGTCTTGTTTCTCATCAATATATTCCAAGAAACGTGTGGTTTTTAATTAATTATATTCTTTGGACTTAAATAAGCAGAGCAACCAAAAGGAAGGACAAATCCCTCGACTTTTCTAAAAAAATAATAAAAGTACGGTTGTTTGAAATGAAAACAAAAATAGTAAAAATGCTAAAGCTGTTACAAAATGGTTTCTTTTTCTTTACAAATACAAAAAAATAATGAAAACTTAAAATACACTTTTTGTTGATAAAAATAGTGACAGCATGTTTGCTGTAAAATTCTTCATTTATAAAATAAAAGGCTTTTGAAACAATTATCTTTTATTTTTTCACAACTACATAGTTAGATAGTCTATTAAAAATAACAAATTTAAGCGTAAATGACGGATGGCGCTGCTCTCAGTAACAGCTGTCGTGGGTGAGATAATGAAACATAATTGCTTTTTTTAATCTCAAGATTTTTTTTGAAATACTAATATTTTTTCCCTTGAAGTGACTCGGTGGTTTTTAAGCTCGAGTGTTTAACAAATATACTGCGATTATAATATTTTGCTGTTTTTTAAGAATCTTCCCGTAAGTATATGCTTGACTTCAAAATTAAGTTTCTTGTCACAAAGTTTCTTCCAGGTTTAATAAAGAAGTGTCTTTCAAGTCTTGAGTAATCTTTGGAAGGAAGAAATGCTTCAAAGGGATTCATTTCTTTAAAGTCGAAATTGATTTTTTTCGTTTTCACTAGCATGAAAATAACAACAAATTATTTCCACACCTAAAAAAGTCGATTGAGATCAATAATAAAACAACAAAAAAAACACCACCTCGTATCTTGTAATTTATTTGTGATGTGGTAACCTAGTAGATATTTTAAAGATTCGAAAATTTGAAGGTTAGGGATTCTTTATGTCTGTGGACCTGGTGGAAGTTGAATTCATCTCCAGAGGTATGACTCCCTCACTGGTCGCAAAATAGGATCAGATCCCCTAATATGGACCATGTAGGCTCCAATAGGCTACTGATTACGTTAGAAAATGATTCGACATGTCTCAAACAAACCCTCTTGTATCTTCAAGGGGCATTAATATCTAACCAACAAAGTGAAAGAAGAGAAAAAATCCATTCGGCCCCAGAGAGTTAGTCAATTTTTTGCTGAGAACAAACAAACTATTCTTATGAGAAAAAAATTTATTCTATTGCCAATGTTCCGAGAAAGCGTTCGCAGATTTTTCACTCAACATAAACTCTATTTTTGACCTTTAAGAAACCTTTTTACACATGAAACATCTTTCCTTACAATAAAATATTTTTTAAAGTCTTCTCACGAAGGAAAGTCATATATGGACTTGCGCATGATTTTCTTGCGAAGAATGAATCTTAAAAATTTGGTTTGAATTTGTGATATTGATATTTTGCTGTCTAGAATGAATTCAAGTTTCGAAGTGACAATAAAATAATCTACAGAATGAAAGGACAGTTTTTATTTATTCATATCGTAATTTATCTTTTGAATTGATTTAATATTTAATATTGCAGGTACTGTAAATCTAGGGTAAATTGGTACTACACATTCAGAGGTGAAAAATATATGTCTTACTGATTCATACAAGAAAAACACAGATGAAACGAAAGCATTAAAATGTTGAGCTATACTTTCACATTAGAGGCCTTGTCCTACAATGCTGAATGTTAGTTGCTGAATCGAGCAGATAACTGCTGATTTCTAATTTTTGGCTTTATTTTATATGTTGGCTCTTCGTCCATAAATATTATATTATTCGGTCATTCGTGGTAAAATGAGAATCAGATATTATAACTCGTTGTGTTCTAGAATGATGCTCCAGTTTATCAAAAAGACGTGTGTTTGTGAAGGAGAAAATTAAAAACCTTTGAACTAAATAGAAAATATAGCGCAAATAATTTTTGGCGAATAGTTTGTTTCAATTAATATTCATCTTTTGAAAAAAGCAATTTGTTGTTAAAACCAATTATTTTTTAACGGATCGAAACACAATAAGACGCCCCAAAATCAAACAATAATGTGCGGAAACACATAAAAAATAAAAAAGAAATTTCCCAAAACATGTTGTTAACCAAAATCATGAAAAAACGTAGTCTGTTAAATAAATAACACAATAAATTTAAAATCCACAACTAAGTTTTTCTTCATTTCCTGTTCAAAAGCGTATTTTAAATCTTCAGAATGAAGCATTAAAAAGGAATATGTTAATTGCATTATATAGAACGGAGCTTTGTTGCATTACAGACTAACCTCGAAGAAAAATAAGTTTTCGATAGTTTTCTTATAGTTTTCTTTATATTTTGTAAGACGTAGAACAATGACATTATTAATAACATGTTATTATTTATTAAGGTATCATTTTGTGCTATTTGAATAGTTTCTTTTATGCAGTAATGACGCTGTGGTTCAATTCATTCTCTTATGATGCTTATTTAAAATTTTACTCTTACCCTTGCTTAAGTCGTACCACCAACGAGGCACAAAGCCTACCAGTTACGCCTTAAGGATCTCTTGCACATTTAAAGATACACATGATTTATAGAAAGATAATATTGTTCTATTGAATATGTAATGTGAAATGTGCTTTTTCAAATATTTTGGTAGGGTCCGTAAACGAGGCAAAAGGTACCGATAACACTGAGAGACAAAAAGGTATGACAAGGCATTATAAAAATTACCCAATGGTGATATGGGCTTCAATGAAAGTATAATATTCCTAAACCGAAACTGTGACATCATCTTCTAGAACTAAATAAACATTAAGAATTTGGAAAACCGAAAGATTTGACTGAGGATTAACTCAAGACCGAATAGTTTACTCAAATAATAGTAATACAAGGTATTTTTCTTCATTTCCTTCCAAGCTACGACTTAGGACCTAAGTACTACGTCTTAAGAATCGGCTTCCTTAGTCGTACTGGTGTTATTACTTTAAGATTTGTTTATTTCCTTCGACTGAGTGCATGTATTTTGAACTTTTTTTTTAAATCAACAGCAGCAATATTCATAGAAGCTGTGAATATTGCATCCTTCATTTATTAAAACCTGCAATTTGTAGACTTTTTTCTCAGGGGTACAACTTAAGCAACTTTACCCTAAGTTAACGGGTGAAACTCACGAAATTAAATAAAAAGATTTTATAACTTTTTTTATTTAAATACGGAAAGAAAAGGAGCGCCTTTCCTGCTATTTCCTTTGCCATTCAAAAGAAAATAAATTACTGCATAAAAAATTAAAGCATCTGCCTACAAGACAATTTCGATACAATTAAATTTAAAATATTTTTTTCATTTGTGTTCAAAGTTGTAAAAAATTTTTATGTAGATGTTTGAGCTAAAGATTTTTATAAGTATTTCACTTTAATATATACACAGCATCAACTGGATTATTTCAACTTTATATATTTGAAAAGCGTCCATTTTCAGAATCGCAAATTTTCACGATATATTTGCGAAATCTTCAAGTGTTTCGCCATCTCTCGAGATTTTCAAAGCACATTCGGAAAGATTTCAATAAAGAATGTCACTTTCTTTCGGAGAAACTTTAAGTAAACCTGAAACATCTCTCTAATTCTGAATTTCCGGAGAAAGTCTGGGACTGTCTCCCAGAAAAGCTTCTCAGGATCATTCAATGATTTTCCAAGGACGACTCATCGATTTTCATTCGTCTAAACTCATCGAAAGTAGTTTCTGTCGAATTCAGACCATCTGCTTACATAGGGATAGTCAATGGTAAATCCAATTCCACAAATCGAAGACGTAGGAATCGGAGTAAAGGATGGAGACCATCAATAGTTGGCGTCTTGCCTAGGTCATAAAATAGATTGGGATTTCATGTTATTTATTTATTTTTACCTGCAACATATTCAACATACACGTTTCATATTTCATGCTTTGTTCTTTTTTTACTTAACAGACGATAAAAAATCAACATTTCACTAGGCAACCGGAGTCGAATAAATTCCATGACCTTAATCAATTGTTCATAGACAGCGGATCTGCATCTTTTAGAATTGGAATCCAAGTTTTCAACTAGCTTCTGCTCTCTGGGTAGACCTTTTTTCGTGGGCATATAAATAAATATTCAAACACATTTTTTTATTTCTTGTATTTGTGGGGGATTTTTTTTTTCATTTTAACATACGTATCCTTTCTCTGATTATAATTAATTTTTTACTCTAAATAATATATATCAAATGATTTAACATCTTAACCTTCTTTAAATTAATTATTTTTAACAATACTCTGTTTTAAGTACTCCTACTTTCACTTCGAGTCACGAATTTTTTCAGGAGAATACACTTTTTCCAGTATATAATATCTCTGTTCATTTTTAATTGCCCGTTTGAATTCCAGCAACAGCGCGTCGTTTCGCGCGTTACCTCTTCAATTCCTGGATATTCGTGAAACATGATTCTTTTACCCGTTGAAAAATTAACAGCATTATCGTCTTGAAAGAAGAAAGCGAAATAGATTCAACTACTGCCTTTTCATTGATTCAAACACTTTACCTTTAAGAATAATGTTTCATATATATATATATATATATATGAAAGATCAAGTTTTAAAGGTGAAGTAATCCATGTTGTTAAAGAAAAGACAGCCTTTGTTTCAATATCATCTTTTATTCCATTGTAGACAATAGTATAGGTTACTCTTCAATAGTTAAAATAATCTTATTAAACGGGTATCCATAACCAGACTAAAAAAGGTAGCGCGTGAAGCTACGCGCTGGTTGTTATTTGTTTACATGTTGGAGGCAAAAAAGGGGGGATAGGAATGAGCAGACAGTTTAAGTACCTAGAGAACGGAATTTCCCCGAAAAGACTCGTGATTCGAAAAGAAAGTTGTAGTGCGCTTATTACGATGAAAGTAGAAGTAATTAAAATGAGGTGTCGTTAAAAGATAATTTAAGAAAATTAAAATATCACATATATACTATATATCAATACAGGCTGAGTTTTACTTATTCTGCATTATTCTCAAACCTTTTTGTACAGCAAAAGCATTTGTGCAACAAAAATAATCAACAGTGTACTTACAAAGTATTCACAATTTATATAGTATTTTATTGTATATTTATTTGTGTCTTAATTGAATAAATAGCCTTTTTAATATAAAACAAACATAATAATATTTATTCTTGTTAATTACTTTTAAAGAAACATTAAACTGAAATGTGGATATTAAGGATTTCATAACTATTTGATTGATTACAGAACTTCAAAAGATTTTCACTATTCATACAATAATGATTTTTAGATTGTAAGATTCAAAATGAAACTTAAAATTTATAAATACCCAAAAACTGGGTATTTTGGAAAAAAAATAATGGTATTTATAAATAGGCATTCAAAATGAAAATGAAAATTTATAAATACGCAAAAACTGTTTTTTTTTTCAATTAATGTATTTACGAATGGTGATTAAAAATTAAACATAAAAGTTATAAATATCCAAAAACTGGCTATTTTGAGAAAAAAGTATATTTGTGGAGTATGATTCAATATGAAACATAAAATTTATAAATAACCAAAAATGTATTTTGCAATAAAAAAAAGTATTTTCGAATGAGGATTCAAAATGAAATATAAAATTTATATATTTATGTTACATAAGGCATAAT
Organism: Araneus ventricosus; assembly: GCA_013235015.1. Taxonomy (NCBI): domain Eukaryota; kingdom Metazoa; phylum Arthropoda; class Arachnida; order Araneae; family Araneidae; genus Araneus; species Araneus ventricosus. The sequence goes on from BGPR01006982.1 coordinate 63,708, forward strand.
ATTTTTAAATTAAAGTTCTGAGAAAATATCTTAAAAAATTGCTATCAGGATTCAGAATAAAATATTCCAGATCTTAAACAGGATCTGAGGATAATTTACCTTTTTTGGTTTGAAGGAATGACGCTTAAAATGGAATAATAATTTTGAAAACTGTTCATGCTATACAGATAGGGCCTGTGAAATTTGTGATTCTTAATTTTCTCAGAATCCCATGCTACAAGTCAGCCAGTCTTGTTTTACTTTAATGAGGAGTGATTTACTCTCTTCACATGTATTAATATTATGGAAAATTTTATGCTGTATAGAAAAAAATGGGAAAGAAAAAAAAGCACTTGCTTGGAACTTTTTAATGTTAAAAAAGATAAAATTGTACAACTGTGATGTTGGGCATAAACATGCCAACGTAACCAAATTGGAAAAACACGTAAAAAATATTTCAAATATCCAGTTGGGTTAAAAAATGGTTTTTGAAAGGGATGCAATAGAAAATTGAATATATTTTTAAACAAATTCAAACTATGAAAACTACATCAAACTTTTAGTTTCAAGATCTTTTAAATACTGATGGTGATGCTTCAGATGAACCCCGCCTAGCAGTAAAATGCCTGGTACATCTTCAAAAAATATAAAAGTTTCAGCAATAACTATTATTCAACACATTCACTATAATTTTTAAAACTGTTAGAACTAACTTTCTGTTAACTTTTCATCAGGAATGTCTGGTTCTTTGACTGTTTAATCCAAAAAGATTTATGAACAACTGTATTTTTCAGTTTAGTTTCCATTATCATGTCTTTATAATTTTCAAATCAAATACAACATTCCCTTTTTAAACTTAATTTAAGAAAGAGTTTTTTAAAGATAAAATAATTCTTTTTTAAGACGCAGCAAATACAAAATTATTAATTTACTCAATTGTAATTAAAAAGGGTATTTTAATTTAAATCATATATTTTATGACAGAAAATTATGTAGTAATGCATGTGATTTTTCTGATGAAATATTTTAGTTTTTATAAAACTTAATCAGTTTAATTTTTATTGATTAAATTATTTTTGATACTTTAAAATTAAATTATATTATTTATCTGGGTATCTATTTACTCACCATTATATGTATTTTATATGAATAGAGTGAATTGAAAAATAAATACCCAGGTAAATACCCAATGGGTATTTACCCTTAAAAATAAATGCCCAGGTATTTTCCATCACTGATTATACTGACTTTGTTGGTAATTAGCTTCAGTGAAAAAAGTTTTTAATTGTGGCGCTATTTTTGTTTCTTTTTTATCGGTAAAAATCCACTGATATGCACAAAATTAATTTTTTCAAGACTTAAATCTTAGCAACACTGAAGAGCATCTACACAGTTTTCCACTGCGTGAATTTTACATTCCATCCTAGCAATTCCATTTTATTTTCTAGATTGAACTTTTTAGAATCGAAGCCTCTGAAAAATAAAATACGCAAAATAAATACAACGCGCCACGAAAGATTGTATCCTTGCTCCTCATTGGCTGAATTGTGGTGAAATCCACTCTTATGATTCTGTATAAGGCATTCTGAGTGGTCAGAATAATGGAAATTTTATAACTTTAATTCCTTTGTATTAATTAATTTTATTCGATCCAATCTAGAACATTGAATTATAAATTTTTTGATTTCATAATCTTTTTTTCGGTTAATTTCAAAAGTTTACCCACAACCTAATAATATTACTCGAACGATAAAGAGGCATGTCCTGCGCCCTAAATTGATTCACAGCGTGAATGAACTCAGACAGGGTCTTTTATGTATGTATATGGAATACTCATAAGAATTTGACTATGTGCCAAACAGATTATGACTTTTATTGGACGTTCTGTCACTGAATGAGCTTCTTTTATTTTGATACAATACTTTTTTCAGTTTAAAAGTGCATGCTAATATTGTTAATATTTTTTGACACGTTTTCATTTTGCGTTTGTAAATGATTTTTTTCTGTTAGTGGAATGGGTGTTGGTAAACAATATGAATAGGGAGGATTCCATTAGAAGGAAACGGATTATTTCATTCTTGAGCGCTTTGCCCATGTGCAAGAGATTTTGCATTACATCTTTCGTGAGCAAATCTGTGACAATCAGTTCTGAGATATAGTTGCTGGGCTAAAAGCCCGTCTGAGACGGGCACAAGTCTTCTAGTTTAATAATATTTACCACTATCTAAACATACATTTTTATTACGAAAAGGCAAGAGCGGCATTGAAAAATGTAAGACCGTTAACAGTATTTCTAAGCATCTGTATACAGTCGCTGTCAACAGTTTTTGGATTTCGAAAATGTTTGTAATTTTCTGATATTTCTTTTAAGAACTGATATTTAATGGGGATTTTAGAAAAAATTCTACTATTATTCTTTTTGTTAAATTGAAACGGATTTCTTAAAATTTCATTTGGAAAAAAAGATTCTATCGATGATGACGTCAAACAATAACTCACAAAAGTTGTTTGATATTAAAAGGAAATGGAAAAAAAGGAAGGTTTGTTTTAAATAAATTATGTCTTTTTCAATTAAGTAATATTATTTAGATATTTTATTCATTATTTTGACAATATTAATAAGGAATTAGAACTAAGCCATGCATTTTTTGACAAAAGGGTGAGGAATCCCATAATAAACAAAAACAAAACTTCACTGCAAGAAAAATATCACTACTACTAGCATTATATTTCTAAAATATTCACTTTCCATTAAATTTAAAACCCAGAATGAAGTTTTTCTTTATTATTTTATAGAGACGAAAGGTTAATTTCAAAGGTATGAGGGAAGAAGCAAAATATGTAATATTTTAAAACAAGTGTGTTGAATTTTACAAAAAAAAATCAGTTTGATAAATTACTCCTTTCAACCGGGAGACACTGAACCGAATAATGATTAAAAAATGTGTCTCGAAAGATCTTCGAATGTATCACAGTGGCAAAAAATATATTTATTAGTAATTGGATCTAAACACATTTTCCCTTCTTCTAAGTACTCCTAACTCTTCTTAATGATAATTCTTTCATCTAGTTGTTTACACAAGAAATAATATCTTTAAAGTAAACGTTATAATAAATTTGGTTACATGAAACGCAATTTTCTCTTGATGTTATTTGCGATTTATGCTAATATGCAATACAACATGGGAGCAGAGACTCAAATTATTTTATTCGTAAACATATCAGATTACAAGATTATTGGCCTGTCCCTAACGGATTTTTTTCATTCGCTTGGTGTTTTCTACGTTGGCAGAAAATTTTTGCATTTTCTCATTCACTTTAAGAAGAATAATGAAGTGTATTTTAGCAACGTCAAACATCATTTAAAGTAACTCAGAAGCATATTAATTTTTTTTAAAAATGTATTAACCTAGATGAATCTTACAATGAGTTATTTATGTGCGCCATTTTTATGTAATTCTGATGTTATGAAAGACTTCTTTCTGCTCTCGCCAGACGGAAGAATAGTTTTGGCGATCGTTGAAAATTTTCTTCCGGTCGGACTATGAAATGTGATGACTTATGTTTTTGTAGTGCAGTCCCTCCAATTATGTCCCTCCAGTCCTTTTCTCTTCTGTTTTTCTTAAATGTCCGTACTTCGCTTAAATGTTTGTGTCGACCAGGAATGGCACTAGAGTTTGCCCGACGGGTATCCCGGATTTTCCCAACAGGAAGCACAGTCTCCCCGTGAAGGGGCACGACCTGCTGTACGGGGGGGGGGGACGAGTGTAATGAAATTGGTCTCAAATTTTCGCCTGATTATTATTTATCAACTACAGTTGAATACCCCGTACAAAAATTTTCTCCTACGGGATGCAAAATTTTCCCCGATGAGGGGCACAGGGCCCGCCTGGTCCCCCCTCTGGCGCCACCCCTGGTGTCGTCTAATAAAATCTTTAAAATATCAAAGTTGTGTCTTATTCAACCTTCTGGAGGTCTCACTCCAACCCACATTTAAACAGACATATCTCAATGATTTTATGCTGATTTCTAACAAAGCTAAATGCGTCAGTGATGGTGATGAAGTCTTTTTATTCTAAATTCAGTAATAATATTTTTTTTTCTCTTTCGTTAAAATCAGATCTTAATCATTTTTTTTTTATGTTACCTAGATACTAAAGAATAAGCGTAACACTTTAATGTTAATCTATATTATACAATATTGCTCTGCCCTCTCACAGTTATTCGTTGAACAATAATATACTTATCTTTGCATTGCATTTTCCAAATTTAAGAAGCGATTTTGGAAGATAGATAAAGGTTTTGGCCTTTTTGCATTTCTTTTGAGCTCTAATTCTCTTCTGAAAACACACTTGAAAATTAAACTTAATAATTTAACAGTAAAATAATTAGGAGGAGAGTAGAGAAGGGTAGTATACCAAGAATATTAGCGGAATGGACAGCGAATTGTAGAATTAAAAAAAAATTACGAGAAATTTTCAACTATGTCATCATATGTCGATAAGAAACTTCATTGTAATTAAGACTCCAATGGCAATCAATTAAGCACGCAGGCATCCGAATTTATATGTCGCCATGCTAAGAAATGTGTAACTTTCATGCCAAAATATATATGGAAATTTTGAAACGTTATTTAATTTTTTCAGAAGTATAAAAATACTTTGATACATAATATTAAATAATTTGAACGATTTTAGACATTTTTTATTTAATTGGGATTAAAATTTCGAATATATCTACGTCTTTCATTTATACGACGTTTTAAGTCAGTCCCTTGATAGACGTATAACGGTGCTTTACCAATATTTTCATAAAATTTGTTAAAAATGCATAAAAAAAATAATCTACGGAAAATTCCGATGCAAAAATTTCCTTCCATCTTAAATATCACATTGTTTCAGTAAATCCTCTTTTTAGTCATGAAATTAGGTTCGATTCTAAATATTTCTCGGTTTTACATTACTTTAAAGTAAACTGTATTTGGAAGTGCTCGAAATAATCTAAACTTAGCTGTCCTCTGGTATTTGCCCTCATTGTTGTCAAGTAAGTTTATAAGCTTTATGTTTCTAAAATTTCGAGACACTCGACAGCCAGTCTTAATTTTCTGCTTTTGGCCTTTATGAAACAACTAGCAGTACGTGCACGGCGTTGCCCGTGGGATAATGACTTCAACAAAATAAAAAAAGCCCAGAATGATATAAAATAAAGTTTTAAAAACGGCATCAAAACAAATATATAGAGAATTATTGATGTCGCCCGCTTATTTTTCTTCGCAGCAATGACATTTAGTGAAGATAAGTTTTAAAAAAGCAAATTGTTCTTGCTGTGTCTCCGTCCTGATAACTATTTTTTAATTCAGTAAATTACGCAATATTTTCAAAACAAACGTCATTAGTACGATAGCGTCCTTAGTTTTGTTCTATCTAACGGTTCATCGATTGTTTTTCTATGATCATTATTTCTCATACATGGCCCAAAACGTTAAAAAAAATCAAACAAAACATGAAATAAAAATAAATTCTAGATTAAATCTTAAAATTCGGGCTTCGAAGTGCATTGAGTCACCATTACCACTGCCTGTGTGCCGAATTTCAAGGCTGTAAGTGCAATATTTTTAGTCTAAACACCGCGCACACAAACAACAATTTCCTTTTATAAGTATAGATTAATATACGTAATATCTAATAGAACTTGACAGATTCCACAAAATTTTGCTGAAATAAAATATGAAAATTAAATGTATTAGGATATTAACTCAGCTTTCAACTATGAAAGAGAAACACGCAATTAAATATTTGTTTAAAGAATTAAAACGGTTTGAATTGCGTTGCAACAATGAAAAGTATTGTTGTAAATTATAACAAAAAATATTTTTAAAAATTTATTAAAATTAGAGAAAATATTGTATGGCAAATCTTTCGCTTAAAACAAACTTGTAGATGTTTAAAATAAATTTCATTTGAATGGAAATTGTATGTTTTTTCTTATGGTGCATCTATTTTCTTCATACGATTATTAGAAAAAATACAATGGAGAAATGTGTATGAAAAATCACTCAAAATACCGCAAAATATTAAATAAAAAAATTTCTAGAATGAATTTTAGAATTTGGACTTCGAGGTGCATTGAGTCATCATTAATACTACCTGTTTGCCAAATTTCAGGGCTATCAGTGCAATATTTCACGTTTAAACATATCAACGTTCAACACACAGATTTCTTTTTTTATATATAAACGACATTATATTTTCTTCTCCAATACGTAGGATTAAAGATTACACCTAAATTAAGAAAACCTACTGATTAAATAAAAAAAAATTAAAAAACTGAGAAATGACAGTGAAAGTTTGATCAAAATTATGGATTCTTCATTTGATTGAAGCTCATATATTTTATAAGTCTAGATGAAATGCTCCAGCTAAAACATAGCATTATTTTGCTTTAACCAGGATTTCTCTTCAATAATGACAACTACATAATTAAGTAAAACAAAAATGCCAAATTGATAAATGCTTCAAATTTCGTTTAAAGCCTTAAATACAGACATTAGAAGCAGGTGTAACTCTACACAAACGCAAAGCTTCTAATAAATTGTAACTGGAGAATGCTGCGATTACTTAACTATCAGAAATTCTTTAAATTATTCTTACTTTGCGAGATTTTCATTAGATACCGTTACGGTGGTGATCACGAAGAAGTGCGTTAATTTCTGAAGCTACCTCTAAATATCACAACCATCATCATATTGAGATTCTACTTAGTTTGTTTTACACAACAATATTTAAAGATCATTTCAACAATATTTACTTTCTCTGTTCATAACCATGACATAAAACTGCTGTCACTTAATGTAGGACAGTGATGAACTTGACACATAATTATACATCACTTCTCATATCCTTTTAAGCCAAAAAAATGTATATAAATAAAATTTAAAAAAGAAAAAAAAGTCTATTAGAAAGAGTTTCGTTTTTCTAATTTTTAGACATCCCACATGACTATGATGAATTGCTCTTTCCCAAGAAGGCAATAAATTAGCATCAGACATTGTGCTTGTCATTGTGCCCAGAGAATAGCTTAACATCAAATTATCCCTGGTGATATATTGCCTACTCATAATTAAGACAAAACACTTTGGGTCGGCGTAATCTAATCTTAGGTAACTAAGGACTTGCAGAATGTAATTCGTTTCAAAATAGAGATTTCTTTAAATAGTCCTGTGTAAAGATAAGGATGAGAATATAATATTTTCAGGTAGTAATTTTAGTAGAAATTCGTTTTTTATAAGTTGTATTAATCTATTCTTCTGTCATTTACTCCTGTTTAGATAAGTGATATTATTCTAAAAAAAATAATTTCCTCAGATGCACACAAATTTTTTTAACTTACAGTACTTAATTATTAAATACTAGCATAATACTAGGGTTGCTTGGTTTTTTCAGTATCAAAACGACGTAACTACTTCCACCTTTTCCATGTACATTTGTCTTCGATTTGCTCAGATATTCGTTTTAGTACCTGTGTTTATGTGCTTTTCATCAAAGGAAAAAAATCACCTTATGTAGAATTGAGATGTTTAGCAATTTTTTTAACGGATAAATGGCTACTGAAGACGTTTAGAAAACATTTAAGATTTTACTAATTTTGAGTCGTAGTAAAGGCGAGTTCACGCAGAAACTTTCAGCTATGTCTGTCTCAGATTGAGGGAACATTTTGTAGTCGCATATGGTATGGAAGTTCCCTTCCTTGTGGGTGAAGAATGCAGACCTGCCAACTCTTCGGCTTTTGACGGGAGTCTCTAGCTTTTTAACAATTTCTCTCGCCTCCTAATTCTTACCGATTTGCTCCCGCTTTTTAGTATTTTCAAGAAATTGGAACAAATAAATAGTAATAATAAAAAAAAACCCACTAAAACAGCGGCGAAAGAAAAATCCATCGCTTGCCGTGACCACATTCTCCTCAAATTTCGAATGTATGACGTCATTCCGTTACGGATTTATCATTAGCTCTTTTCCGTGATATCATTTCCAGGCTTGTTGACTAGTGACTATCGCCATGAGTTTTCAACGCATGCGCTGCTTTGACTGCTATGCGTGCTAGGGAGGAAACAGGAGAATTTGTTTATCTCTTCTGCCTATCTTGTCGTGTTAGGGGCATCGCCGAAATATTTTAAAAATTTTTTTGTGCATGCATTTCTTTTACCTCCAGTCCAGATCTCATGTCATCGGAAGAATATAAAAAGAAATACCCGACTGTATTTACCAAGGCCTATTCCGAGGAATATTCCTTTATTATCGCTTTGAAAGAAGATAAATCGTATATATTTTGTACCATTTGCACGTGCGATTTTTCAATTGCTTCTGGAGGTAAGTATGTCATTTGTAAGCATATCTCACGGCAGAAACATCTGGATAATGCTTGGATATTAGGCACGAATACAAAAGTATATTTTGTGGATAAACAAAATGATCATGATGTTATTCAACGTTGGATTTCTTTAAGTAGTTGTTTAGAAAGATTAGTTGAGCAATGGTATCCATTGGCATCCTTTTTAAAAGCAGAAATTCACGATAGTAGTAGTAACAGCACTAGTGGATTGAGGGACTATAAAATCCCCAAATTGAATCAGTTCTATTTCACCTCATCTAGGTCTGAAGTTGGGAAGGAAAAAATGTTCAAACCCAAGGATAAAACATGTTCAGTTGAAAGGAGTTCAAATACAATAGCATCATCTGCGTCTGAAGTTCAGAAGAAAAAGAATATAGTGCCCAAAGAAAAAACCCGCTAATCAAATAATGGGAATATAGATTCATTTGCTTCATCTGAATCAAAGGTATCAAAAGTTAAAAAAATAAAATTATCAGAAGAAATAAAGAATTCAAAGTCATAAACTCGTGGGATTATCTCACATGAAGAAAGATTGTTTTTATTTATTTCATCAGATTTTAATAAAGCAGTGTGTTTTAACTTGTTAAACACTCTGCCTTTGTTCGAAATTCCAAATACCGAACTGCAGTCAGCTACATCCCATATTTCTATCTTACGTAAATTGTTACTGAATATGCTGACAACATTTTTTTAAAGTTCCTTTTACCATCCATTGATAACCCGAGAGAACGCGTGCTTTCTTAACGAACGTTAAGACGCGTGGGGGTTATAGAATGCCCCCAGTCATATTTTTAGTTGGAAAAATAACGCTTTTGGCTTCTAGACATTGAGAATACAGTTCTTAACACAAATAAAATCTACTCCATTATTATCCACTTATAAGCATGGAATTTTAGAGGGTCCGTTTTTCGAGCATCTCTTTTACGTGAAAAGTTTGGTGCGTATTTCTATATAAATATATTTGGGCACTCTATAATTAACTGTATCATGTTATCTTGGATGAATAACTCCCAACTCTTCACGGGGCTTGTCACATCTTTCGTTGGCCCTTTTGTTCCAGGTAAGCGCGACACAATATTATGATAACGAGTACGAATATTCTGCCTAAATTTTGTTTTTCTCCACTATACGTCATCTTTTGATGAAAATCATTCCGGGTTATCATTTCTTCATTTCCAGAATCTCCGTCCTCTTCCGATTCCGTATCATGTTCGCTGAAACTTTCATGATTTGAAAAATTATCTTCTAAATTATCCTCAGGTCCATTGTCAAAGTCTGAATCTCCATCAGTTTCAACTACAGCACGAAGTTTACGTAAACGCTCCATTTATTTTTCATATGACGTCGGCGTTGTGATAAGCAAGTAAATACTTCGATTAGGAAAGAACAGCAACGGACTGATGTTATCAACCGCGTGAAATATTTAGTCTGTGGAACAAACGGAAGGACGCGTGGGGTCATTCCATAATCCCAGTAACTGACAAAACGTGTATCAGGGGACGGAAAAATACTCAGAAAAGGCAGAGGAGGGGCTGATTAACTCAGCTACTGATAAAAAAAAGAAATGAACAGGTGGCTATTTTTCTAGGAATCGGAGTTTGCCGAGTGGTTGGGGTCATAAAATGACACCCGCGCTTCCTCTCGGGTTAAATCAGCTAAAAATTTTCTTGACATCAACTATGAAGAAAAAGCTAATCAAAAGAGTGATTTTTATTTAGTGATTGGTTATTCTGCTCCTAAAATTGTTGAAACTTTGAAGCCTGATGAAAAAGAGGTCTTTTTCTCCACAATTAGACTTCATTTCACAACTGTTTGTGATTATATGAAATGTACATTTCCTTCTGAAAGTGATATCCTTTTGAATGCTAAAGTTTCTGATATTAATTCAATTGTGAATGTTTCATTTGCCAGCTTAAAATTTTTTGTTGACAAGTTTCCTTGTCTTTTAACCTTACAACATACGAACTTTGAAACAGCTATTGATTCCTTACAGAATGAATTTTGTGCATTTCAGATGGATGATTTACCAGAAAAGAAGGGGAAAATATAGATATACAATGGTCAAATGTTGGAAAATTGATGGGTCCCGATGGAAAATTAAAATATAAAATTTTATCAAAAATTATGATTGGAATTTTGACCATCCCACACAGCAATGCAGAGTATGAGCGGATTTTTAGCTTAGTTAGTAAGACACACACAGAATTTAGATCCTCACTTTCAAATCAGACTTTGGGAAATTTGTTGACTGTGAAGTCAAGAATATAAGAGCCTTCTTTAAAAGAGAATTTGATGTTTAATTTTTAAAGAGGGCAAAATCTGCAACAACTTCTTCTTTAAAGGAGTAAAAGTACATTATCATGTAATTTGTAAACAGGACTTATTTTTAATTAGAACTCAACTTTAAATATTTCAACTGTAAATATGAAAAAATCTATAATTAAGAAATATATATATGAAGATATGTAAATCCATAAATTGAAGCTCAGAAGTACAAAAAAATATATAGGTAAGTCAATAATTTATATTGGTAATACTGTCTAGATATAAAATATGTATGGAAGAGTGAGGACTTCAAAAAGGTTTTTAAAAAAAAACTGATCAAATTATTTTAAAAACACAGCTAAGCAATTTTTAAAAATCAATACATTTTCATTTATTTCGTAAAAAATAAAATTTTGAGAAAAATATAGCAAAAATAAAAGATTGTCTCATTAGACTCCCTCCATCTTATTTGTACATGAGTTAAATAAAGTAAATGTTGGCAATGTTGCGCATTTGTGATCGCGTATGTATAATTGAAAATGTCTCCTTCTTTTTCAAATCTGGAGGTTGGCAGGTCTGAGAATACTTGACAGTTGACAAGTTGGTTTGGAAGACTCTTGGCTGAAGAAATTCCTTGACACTTTCTGAATGTAATTTCCATTTTATCAATTTTCATATCATTATGTGCCTCATTATTTTTCTCACATCTCGGCACATTCGCCATGATACGGAGAATTTTATTATGTAGAATTTGAAATTTTTCTGAGTTTCTGGTGCA
>BGPR01006983.1:0-67971 GCA_013235015.1 Araneus ventricosus
GAAAAATAACCCTTGAATTCTACTTGAAATGGAGTGAAATTAGTTTGTTATGGATAATTTTTCAAATTTATTTATTTAATGCTATTAGTTTCCTTCTTTGCGTCGTAATTAACTGGAATCGATTTCACTAATAAAGGCCTCGCAGTTTTTCGTAATTCTGCATATGAAATATGAATTATAGTTAATACATGATAAATCTGTTAACCGTGATTTTGCAGATAGAAACCTCATCATATTTTTGATTCATCTTGCCTGATTTTATCGGGCATCTTATTGTTAAATAAAAGAAAGGATATAAAGATGGTTCATTTTCTATCATTCTCAATTCTTTTATTTTTTTCTTTTTTCAACAGGATAAATTAGGATGCAAATTCTAACAGAAGGGCTTATAGATGAAATGGAAATAATTTCATGCCCTTTGAGTGAAAGTCAGAAGAGAATGAGGATGACCAACACTTAAAACAAATACATATCTAAAGCGTCTGCAGTAGAAATTGAATTTTTGGGTAGTAATCGTCGAACTGCAATTTAAAATATGAATTTAATTTAAAAGTATGCCTGGGTATTCAACACATTCAATCTTTATTTAATTCTATAAAACTATTTGAAAATTCAAGCTTAAAAATATCAATTTGTGGAAAAACCCTCATCATTTTGTTTCTCTTAGAGAGAAGCAGAAATTCTGCTCACGACAATGCCAATATCTTTCTAATTCTTAGTGGTATTTGGCTGGAATTTTTATATAAATTGTAGCATATATCTGGCTTTGAAGTTGGGAAAGAAAAGTTACGCTATATTTCGAACATGCGAGTAAAAAATTATTTACTACAAATGCTCATATTTTCTCTTATGTTCATAGTATTAAATTCAAGTTTTAATGGAATATTTCTCTAACACATTATAAAGTACTCTATAAGTTTCGTATTATTTGGTGGAAAACTTTGCTTGTTAAGAAAAAAAACATGCGAAAAAAGTTGGGATTTTTTTAAAGAAAACCTTTATTTCTTCCCGAATTTATTTGCTATTTTTACGAAAATTCAAGTTTGCAATGTGATTATCAAGCAAAACCATTGATGAAATTTGTAAATTATTATCAGCTTTCTGTGGAACGAGGCGAATTCAAATATTTTTCTTTTCCGTCAATTTTTGGTCAGTCTCCTAAATGCCCTGGTGACCGAATCTTCATTGTTAAGTATGAGTTAGAGTCTATTTTTACATGGTCGAAGTTCAAAGGCAGTTCGTCTAGACCAGGGATGGCGAACCAATGGCACGCGACACAATATTTTGGGCAAGCCACCGATCACAAAGTTCACTATGAAGCATTGACGGTACTATTTGACGGCACGTCTATGACCTCATTAAACATTTTTTTAGAAAAAATGGCACGTTGATACATAAAGGTTTGCCACCCTTGGTCTAGACTTTCTGGAGGAGTTTTAAAATATGTGAAATTCCGAAAGTGCCCGGATACCTTTGAACAAACACCTTTGAGTGTACACCTCATTTGATTTGATTTCAATTTTACGAAAACAGGAAAATTTTTTCTCAGTGGCATAAAAACTTATCGCGTTATTGTCGAATTGAGTCAACTGCAAATTTAATATCTTCAGAGATGCATAATCGCATTCAAAAAATAAAATAGAATAAGTGAACTGCTGGTGATTGTTTTGCTTGATGGTAAATAAAAATAAAGTTTTAGAAAAACTGAAACAGAAGAAACGTTGAATAATTCAGATAAATATTTGTGAATGTCGTCTGTCTAACTTAACGGCATTAAATAAATCTGCTTTGACGGTTGAGAAAGTAAAGAAAAGTAAACGTAGTTAACTGGTAATATCTTAGTCATTGTTACATATTTATTTGTTTTGGTTGTAACAGCTGCTTCATTTTCTTATCTGATAACTAAATTATTAAATAGAAAAGCAAAATGATATACAGATATCTTAAGAATTCCATTTTTCTAATACTCGGAAAATAATATTTGAAGCTGAGTGTGATGTAATGTTCTTTGAAAACTGATTTATTTAATTTTGAATCCCTATGACTAATAAGAATTTCGCACTAATCCTTTGTGTTGGAAATGCAGTGATTTAAAGGGGAAACTGTAATCATTATCTTCATGTGAACATGCGCGGATTAAGTTTTATTTAACAAGGCATTTATAATATTCAGTGCTTATTCGGCCCTTTGCGCAATATTCGGTTACGAATGCTAAACAGATATTCGGCCGAATAAATTCAGTCTAAAAAGTATTTTTTTAGAAATGTTTTAAATATATTTAATAAAGAATATCTCAGAATTACATTATGGTACATTTATTATAAAAAAATCTAACATTTATCCAATTTTAAGTTGCATAGTATAAATTGTATTTAATAACCTTGCATATCATTTATAAAAGTCTGTTCCAGATGGTTTTCAAAATAAGCAGTCACTATATAATACTTTCAGGTGCAAAAAGATAATCTCTTGCTAAATTTGCGAACCTTGGAAATTTTTCCACTAATTAAGTGAAAACTCCATCCTATCCATTTCAAGTTCTTTATCAAAATAGTAATTTACTTCTAGTAATTTTAATTTATCCATTTAATTTTCTTCTGTGTTACATTGTCTTGCAAAGAATGATGATTCTTTTATTTCTTTGAAGCAATCCCCAAATGAAGAGGGTTTCTCATTTTTTATTATTGGAATTACGGTATTTAAAATATTAAAAATATATATAAAGGTATTAAAATTTTTTAAAATATACAAATAAAATAAATAATTGCATTTAATCTTGAAATTTTTTTCATTTAAAATTTGAAAAATATTTCATTTACAATCAAAAGTAAAATGTTTTTAAAAATAAGGTATTCGGCCTGAAATTTGGCCAATATTCTATAAAATCACTATTAGTTACATCACTAAAAAAGACAACTAAGAAAACAAGGTTTAAGAGTTAGATTGGTATGATCTCTTGTGTAAATAAAACAGATTTCAAGGCCAAGCCTTGTGTGACAGATTAAAAATTACGTACAGAATTACGTATAAAGTTTTGTAAAAATAAAAACTATGGTGAAAACTATTTCATTAAAAAATATGGCCACGTAAAAACGTTTTTTGATTATACATAAATATTAAGACTTTTGTTTTTCATTTTTTGAGCTAACAGTTCAAGCTTTCTTTTATATTTCAGTCTTCTATTCTCCTCCATTTTCTAACTTTTAAATTGCTCTCTTTCTTTAATTGGGGAGGTCTTTATTTTTTTCTCAATGCTATTTTCTTACAATCAAGTTCATCCTAGTACCATTTGCCTGATGACCTTAAATTTTTGCACATGTTACTATCAATAGCATCACGTAAAAAATCTTTTAAAAAATAGTCAACAGCAAACTGTCCTTTGCTCTTCATTTTGTAGTTAACACTCTAAATTGAAGAATATGTTTCAATATACATTCTTCCTGATCTTATATCTATCAAATCTGACATTATGTTGAATGTGCACACGGCACGCAGTTTTTGTTCGCGTGCTATTCGCGTTTTCTCTGTGCCCCCACCCCCTCCCAACGCAATCAAAAATTTTAACGCAGATTTACATCGATCCCAGGAATGAAAACATTCGATGCCGAAAACGCTGAAATCCGCGGAAATGTGTCATGTCTGTGTAATATTTTAGTAAAAAAAGAACATTTTGTCATCAATCATCAAATCATTTAATTAATCATATTTCTGTTATGAACATGCAACCATAAGCTTTATTTTACATTAAAATGCAATTTAAGAACGAGTAAGACGCCACAAAAGAAAACTTTTCCGCATGTAATAGACAGACATGCAGAACCCAAATAGAAGCAACTTTGTTTACAGTATTCTGCAATAAAATACAAATGTTTGTTGGCAAATTACACACATTTTAATGCATACATTTTATAATATTTGCAATGTTAATATACTGGCTTACCATGGAAAAAAACAATTAGCTTATGTATAAACATGTTGACATTTCACATAAGAAGATAATAAAAACAAATACAAATTAATTTATTAATGCACTAAATCATATCTAATCATTTGGAGATATATTTAACTGTCTTGAATAAAATGAAACGTTTTCTCAGTATGCATTTAGTGTAACATTCACATATTACAAAATTTCTTTTCATGTTAATCACTTAACCATTAAAACTTTTCCATGTACAAAACCCTTTAACGCACATTTCATAGGTAAATGGTTTCTATCTAGCGTGCATCAATGAATCCTGAAAGCTTTAATGAAAATGCTTTAATACTATTGATAAAGTAGTTGTTCTGTAATATGCATCTGGAAAAGTATTGTAATAGTTAAAATGAAACGAATCTTGGGTTGTAGAATGATGTAAGCTGTTAAATGGTAGAATGATACAAGTTGTCATGCATCTAGTGTAGTTTCTTTGTCAGAATAAGAAATGGAAACTTGATTATTTATAAATTTTATGTTTTTAAATGTTTTCTGACTTTATGTACAAATGCTTTATATTTTAAAAAAACTTAATTATATATTACACACGCATACTATTTCTCTTTTGTATGTGTCAGTAAATATTGCTTCAAATGAGACCTCTGAGAAAATTTTTTATTACAAATATCGCATGCAAATGGTTTCTCGTTTGCACGAGTCAGAAAATGTCTCTGTAAATGAGACCTCTCAGAAAATGTCTTATAATAAATGTCGCATGCGTGTGGTTTCTCTTTCGTATGCATCCGTAAATGTGTCTTGACATGTGACTTGTAGGAAAACGCTTTATTACACACGTCACAAGTAAAAGTGTTTTTTTTTTTCGTATGCGCCCATAAATGTGCTTTTAAACTCGACTTCCAAGAAAATGTTCTTTTACAAATGTCACATGCATACGGTTTCTCTTTAGAATGCATCAGTAAATGTAATTTTAAGTACGACTGATCAGAAAATCTTTGATTACAAATGTCACATGCATACGGTTTCTCTTTAGTATGGGTCAGTAAATGTCTTTTTAAGTTCGTCTTCTGAGAAAATGTTTTATTACAAATGTCACATGCATGCGGTTTCTCTTTAGTATGCGTCAGTAAATGTGTTTTTAAGATCTGCTTCTGAGAAAATGTTTTATTGCAAATGTCACATGCATGAGGTTTCTCTTTAGTATGGGTCCGTAAATGTCTTTTTAAGATCTGCTTCTGAGAAAAGGTTTTATTACAAATGCCACATGCATAAGGTTTCTCTTTAGTATGGATCAGCAAATGTATCTTTAGGTTCGTCTTCTGAGAAAATGTTTTATTACAAATGTCACATGCATAAGGTTTCTCTTTCGTATGAATGAGTAAATGCGTCTTTAAATTTTGCAGCTGAGAAAACGTTTCAGTACATACATCACAGATATATGGCTTCTCCATTGTGTAAGTAATAATAAAAGGCCTTTTTAACGCAATTCGTTCTGAGAAAACTCTTGTTCATTAGACACAAGTATGCAATTTCCCTTCTGCTTCAGTTTGTAAAAGAAATTTTAAAGTTTCATACAAATTAATTTTGTTACTAAATATATTGCACACAGGTTAACTACACTTGCTAAATATACTACCGGTTTGTCCTTTATAAGTATCAAAAGATGTTTCGTTAAATTTAATTGCAGGATATATGCTCTACTACATGAGTCATAAGCCTAAAATTTCAAAAATATACATTAATAAAAAGCACACACGTATTAAATATTCACAAATGTATATTAATAAGCAATAAAAACTTTAGCGTAAATGAAAAATATTTAACTCATCTATTGAAGAAATTTTCTTTTTCTATTTCGTGATCCTGCATTCCATCCAGGATATGTTGGAAGTTGCAGTCTATAGCTGTGGATATTGAAGCGGTCTAATTTTCTTATCGTTGTCACTTTCCATCGGCAATATCTGTTGACTCTGGAACCGTCCTTACGTCTAAATTAATGAATCAACAAGTGTCAACCAAATGCAGCTTCGAAATCTAAATAACATATAATAATTAATACATATTTATACTCAGAGCTACTCAGTGGCGAATCCGGGGGGCACCCCCCGGAGCTAAACCAAAATTTTTGATTTTATTTAAAATCACTACAACTGTTTGATCTTAATTTTCATAAAATAAAATAATGAAATCGTGAAAACATTGCTTTCTGGCTTGACAGGCTCCAAAATGTTCCTACTTATCTAGTCATTCCACTCGTAATTGTAGCGTTGACACGGTCGAAACACTTTTGGTTAGTTATTTCATCGTGATTTTTATTAAATTATGGAAAATATTGTGGTATTCTTATTATTAGGTGAGGAAAGACTGTAAAGTTAAAGTGTTTTGGTTTACATAAGCCATGAGGTTTGACATTCGTCACTACGATACAAAATTTTTATGACCTCAGCCCCTCCCCCTCTCCCGACCCCAATCCTGGATTCTCCACTGGAGCTACTGAAAATCATCTATCGTCACCCAAAGATGAAAACAGATCTACTGTCTGTCCACCACAATAACTCTATTCGCCAAGTTGCCTAGTTGACAGCGGTTGCTAGAGCAACTGGTTATGTTAGGGAAGATCCATTTCGAATAGGAGGAATCCAACGTTAATCCGGGTTTTATTTTATTCTTAGAGCCAGTAGCGGCGGTAGTTCGTCATTCGTTTTCTCGATTTTGAAAAGTTGCACGTTAATTCCCATTTGGAGCTAAGTGTGCCAATGTAACAAATCTGAATGAACGTCTACTTACTTGAAATAGATTCCTCCTACGATAATCTGTTTCTATAAAAACCACCGTCAACTAGACACGTTGGTGAAGAGAGTTCTCGTGGCCGTCAGGCAGTATTATGTTTAGTTGTCATGAGATTAACTCACATAGAGGGCGATAAAAATTTTGAAAGGCAACATCTTCGCAACGAAACAACTTTGAGTTCCTTTCAGTAAATCATTTTAAGAGGGACAACTTACAGTTTTAATAGATTTGCGAGATTTATCGCTAGTAGCGTCCTTCTTTGCATTACTAGATGATTTTTTTTCCCAAATTTGTGGCATTCCGATTTATAATATCCACAGTTATATGGGGTTACTCAGTTTCTCTCAATAAGATCCTTTGAAACTTTATAAAATGCTTTATTTTTGGAATAAATAAAAAATAGTAGTTACTTATTTTGAAATCTAAGACAATACAGAAATAAAGTTCAAATGCAGGGTGGCTTCGCCCAAAAGAAAGATTTTAAAAATCAATAAATCACCAATGAAACCGAATATTTATATTCTATAGGCAAGGCAAGCTTCGGGACCCTCAACCCACCTCCAAAAATTGAGTATTTTTTATTTTATTTTAATATAAGCGGTTTTTAATTAAAATATATTATGATAAACTGAAATAACAAAGCATTTAACTGTGGGTCACCTTCAAGTTTCAATTTCTCGCGGTCAAAAAAAGTAATGTTTAAATAGAAAGGTAAGAAAAAACATTTTAACACGTTTTCGTTGTTGATTTGAGAGTCAGTCAGCAATCATCCAATTGCAAAACATATTAGACAACACTGATCTTCAAGCGAATTTGTAACATGAAAAAAAAATTCCCTGAGAATAATGTTTTGAAATTTATGATTTTAATTTGAATAAGTTTTTGTACATGGATATTGTAAATTGAACGGAAGCATAAAATTAAATTACCTTAAAAATAATACAAAATTAAAATTCATCGAGACCCCTAAAAGTTGCGGGGCCCTTAGGCAGTTGCCTACTTTTCCTATTTGATAATTCTGCCAAGTTTACATCTATTAGTGTTCTTGTAATTGATATAAGAATGTCTCAGCCGACAGTGCACATATGAATTTCACAGCAAGCACCGTTTGTTACATGCACTTATAAAAACTATATTGAAAGGAAATACTGGAAAGAATCTTAGAATATGGCTTTAAGACATTTTTTATGCAACGATGAAAATAGGCTTCTATCAATTACTTTTGAATATATAATTAGAAAGGATAAACTATTGCTTATCAATACACATTAACTGAACAATAAAATATAATTGGTATAAGAATGTCACTACCGACAGTGAACATGTTGTGAATTTCATAGCATTTATTAGTTGTGAAATTCGTCACGCAACGTTTAATACATACATTATAAAAATTATAAAAAAATGGAAATACTGGAATGAATCTTGAAATATGATTTTAAGTCGCTTTTTATGCAACGATGAACGATTCTTTTATCAATTACTTATTATTAGTTTTGAATATCTAATTAGAAAGGATAAACTATTGTTCATCAATACAGATTAACAGTACAATAAAATTTAATAGTGTAGTGGCATTTCATATTTGGTTCTTTCTTGATATTGACATTTTCAACATACCAATAATTTTATTGCATATAGCTTTAATTATTAATGAAGTTTATTAATGAGAAGTCAAGACATTTTATTACACGAAAGAAGCAAATTGATTTAATACGCTGAATAAGCCACTAAATAAAAGTATATTTTAAATGAATAGAAATTTCAAATATCAGATAAACTTCATTAACTGTAAATAAAAACTTAGCTTTTAATTGATCAGATTTCTACATATTTTCAAATTAATCCCAAAACAATAGTATGTAATAATGTAATTTCATATAATTAAAAGTATATGTTTCACAAAAAACATAATTTTATACTAATTTGTCACTAAAAAAGAGTTGGAACCAAAAGACCACCTTTAAAGAAAAGTAAAATTACATTTTTTGGTGAAGCAATCTATACTTATAAAAGAAAATGTTTGTGTGTGAGTGTGTCTGTGTGCGATGTCCAGAGGAATGTGAAATTTAGCACACAGGTAGATACTCGTAATGGTGACTCAATGCACTTCGAAGTCCAAATTTTAAAATTTTATCTAGAAAATTTTATATTTAATATTTTGGGTAGTTTTTCGCTCTAAGTTCTCAATAAAATAGGTTTTGATAGTAGTAGGAAGAAAAAGTGATACAACATCGGAAAGCACAAATAATTTTGTTTCTAATGAGATTTGTTTCGAACGTCTAAAATTATTTCCTGAATTTTAAGAAATTTTTTTAAAAAATAGTCAGTTTTCTTCCCGAAATTGCAATCTAAAAACTAATATCCCTCCATCCGACGTTCTAATTTCGTTATCGCTTTCAAATTTTATGGGGTAATAAATTGAACATGTATCTTTGATTTAGAACGACAAAGGTTAAAATATCTTATTTTTTTGAATTTTAATTAATTTTTTCCCGTGATGAATGGAAAGATTTTCCTCGCAGAATGGAGGAACGACGTTGAAGCGTTTCCCCCAAGGGTATTTTTCTATTTTTAGCCACTAGAGAAGGGGGGGAGTGCAATGAATTTACGAAGCATGTTGACAAATGTTTTTCTTTTTTTTAACCTAGCTGGATCTCGTTTTGATTTAAACTTCTTTCATAGTTTTAATTTCTTTGTTTTTTGGCACGGGCAACGTCTTTCGGGTATTGCTAGTACAATATAAGGGAAAGTCCAGTCCAGGTTTGGACTTCCTGTATATTTTTTAATATACAGTGATAGAGAAGTATTATTAATGTGTGTGTGTGAAAAACAAATAGTAGAATTTTTTTGTAGTTTATTTATCTTCAGAACACTGTAATGAACTTTTTATGAAATACACTTTTAATTAGAAAAAAAAACAGCTTAAAAAATGTGTCATCGGTCGAATCAAGGAAACTGTTTGCCTAGAACCGTTTTTCACCACTTCAACCACCAATTTCTTTAAGTTGAATTAAAGCATTTTTTTTTAAATCTCAAATTCACACCAGCGCACAATGCATAAATCCAAGTATAACATTTCATATTCCTTATCACTTTCTCTTCTTTCCCAGTTTTCTCACAAATGATACGTATCCTAAGTTTTATACTTTTTTAATCCAATATTTGATGGCTTTAGTGTCCTATTATAATTACATATTTTGCGTTCCAGTTCCAATTTCTGAGGACTGCTGGTGGTGATAAACTGCTTTCTGAGCCATTCTTATAGTTTAAGATAATAATTCCGTTGATTTAAATGGTCCAATTTAGGCAACTGTTTGTGGTACAATCTTTGGATAACAACAAATTCCTCTACCTTATTTTAAACCTATTTAATTAAAATGATTATAGTAATTTGGCCGGGCCAGACTAAGCTCTATAAGGGTCGTGAGGCAATGCAAGTTTGGGAGACCCCTTACCCAGTCCCAAAATCAGATATTTTTATGTATTTTAATGTAATATCTATATAAGCAGTTTTTAAATAATCAATATTTCGAGAAACTGAAATACCAAAACGTTTTTAATTGCAGGTCTTCTTCAGGAGAGTTGGTTTTAATATATCTCAATATAAAGAAACTTAAACAAAACGGTAAAAACAATTACAAAACTTTATTAACAAGTTCTCAAATCTTAAATACAAAGTTTCCCACGAGGGAAGCTGCTTTTTGAGTCAGTCAGTCAATTATAAAAATAAGGGGAAAAAAGAAAAAGAAAAAAAACCGCTCTACAGGTGCATGAGAAGTTAAAAACATGCAAAAAAATCCTAAGTATAGTGTTCTGAAATTTAAACAGTACTCGATTTTCATTTGAATATGTTTGAGTACATAATAAATCAAAGGAAACATTAAATTAGGTTACCTTGAAAGTATAAAACCTCAAGGTCTCCCCCCCCCCCCTAAATTGCAAGCCTCTAGGCAGTTACCTACTTTATCTATTTGATTATCCGTCCCTGTAAATTGTAGCCAAAGAAATTTCCTATCAGAGGATATAAAAACATATTTTCCTACTTAACAGTGTAAAGGCTTTTCTACTTAAATAATTAATGGTTGATATAAATCTAAACACTTGTTCTGTAGCTGCAACTACTTTGTACTTTCTCTTAAAAAGGATTTTATACACTTCATTTAGTTATATCATCACAACATAATTTGCCTATTTTACAAACCAATATTTAATACGATTGAAGTTATAATACGAGTCCAATC
Source organism: Araneus ventricosus (assembly GCA_013235015.1). NCBI lineage: Eukaryota > Metazoa > Arthropoda > Arachnida > Araneae > Araneidae > Araneus > Araneus ventricosus. Next base: position 10,969 of record BGPR01006983.1, read on the forward strand.
TAGGTGGTCCATTTTCGTTTTCTAGCGAGACAAAAATCATAGCATCGAAACTTAAAACAGTAGAGCCTTGAATTTTGCACAGCTTAAAAGATATAGATTTCAGTTGTATCCCATGAAATTTCATAACAATTGGTTGGATATTTTTTATTTGTATTAATTTATTGAATTCCGTTCCATTTTTCTCCATGGGGGAAACTGTTGTAATCTACGTAAAAGTTAATAATAGTTGTATAAAACATAAAAAAATCAGGGAAGTTTTACCAAATGAAGGAAGTAGTCCAAAAATAAGATTTGTGAAATTTTAGTAAAGTCTGATAGGTATTAAGACTTTTTTTAGCATTCCAAATATTTGTCCAATAAAATACACTTTGTGGGATAAAAACAATACCTCTGAAGACGGTTAAAATGTGAAGAAATTTCGTGAATATAATATAAATGTTATGTGATTACCATTAAGCATTAAAACGATCTTATTTTTAAGATTAAATATTGTGACAGTTTTCACAAAAATAATGAGAACTCTATTTCTGAAAAGGCTCTTCATGGAAATATTCCAAAACATTTTAATAACTAACTTTTAAGCGTAATGGATAAGGGTAACGTTTGCTATCGTGTGAATTATGTTTTAAATTGTTTATTTATGTAAAACTATTCGTGGTAAGTTTTCCTAATTTTTCCGATCTTATAGCTGTAACTGAAGATAAAGCTCATTGAGAGGTTGTCACTCATTCATTCATTCCACTAGGACACACCACTGACCCCCGAGTCGAAATGAGAGGTTGTCACTGAAAGAATCTATTTGTCTTTAAAATTTCAAATAGCGTTCCAAAATAACTGTTCCAAAATTTTCGCGTTTTTGGCGTGTTTATGTCAACTACTATATCAGAAATAAATACTGAAATTGATTTCAAATACTATCGAAGCCATTCAGTGTTTACCTCTTAAAAGGTTCTAATGTATTTTAGATTGTGTACTCGCCCAGTTAAGTTCAGCGATTTTTTTTAAAAATAAAACTTTCGAGTTTATTAGCGACTGAATATTTATTAATTCATATCTGAGACACGACAAGTTAGGTTAGTCTTCCAAAATGTTGTTTCCGACTCAGATATTTACTTTTGCTTTATGGAAGGAAAAAATAAAAATCCTTCACTGATATAGATGATATTTTAAAAAAATTATGATCAGTGAAAATGTCAAGGTTCATCGGGTCTGAGTTTTAGAAATTTTAGATGATGATAGAGTAGGGAAATTATTTAAGGTAGTCTCAAAATGGGCAAATTTATGCACGTTTTTAAATTCACTTTAAATTTGAAAACTTTATGAAAAAAGGACATTTAAAATATAGCATGAAAATATGAAAATAATCTGTAAAAAATGGGGTTATATACCTGCCCAGGAATCAAACATCATGAAAAATCTAAAATCAGATTGATAAAGAGCAATGTAAAACTTAGAGCGAAATTCGAAGGCTCACTGAAACGAGAGTCACGCGTTAGAAAGATATTACCCAAAACAAGTGATGGCTTTCAGGGCTTCAAACGGTTCTCTACGAACTCTCCAAGAGAATAAACCCGTTTACCGACCTCGAAATATCGATTCTATTGCGCTTACAAACTGAAACTGGACCACTGTAGGAAAGGCCAGATTCGCCAACTCTCTTCTAATATTACGAGACAAATGTCATATATTAAAAATATCTCCAAAAAATATGGAATTAAAAAACAAGCAATGTATAAATGATAAAAACCAGGAACAAATTAAAATCAGCTACCTTCCCCCGCCCCTGCTCACAAAAATTAAATTTCAAATCAAGGTTTCCTTCAGAACAACGGTTTAATTTTATTTTGGACATAACCAAATTAAAGTGGGATTACACAGAAGCAAATTAATTTAATTTAATACAGCAGAACCCCGCTAATCCGAACTAATTGGGACCGGTGCTTGTTCGGATTACAAAAAATTCGGATTACCCGAAATTCCGATAAAATAAAAAAGAAAAAGATGTGTGCTAAAAAATAAGTACTCAGTACTACTATCTCTTGAATTCTTTTCTTCAAAAGCAATAGAAATAGAATGTGTCTCCCCTTTTCATTAGAGTAATGGATGTGCTCCTGTATGAAGTGACCTTATCTTACGGCGAACTCAAAATTATGCATGCTGAAAAGGTACTTTTTTGTTTTTAGTATATATACTTAAATCTTTTCAGGTAGTCTTCTCAATTACATATAATTTTCGAAAATAAAATCGGTTCGGATTAACCGGAATTTCGGATTAGCGGGGTTCTACTGTATTTATCTTTAGAATACATACATCAACCTACTGTTCAGCAACGGATTCCGAGACTACCACTTTTGGACAATTTTGCACCGGAAAGGGGTGTCAGGTAATGAGTCATATGAGCGCATTTCCGGAGTTCTTTGTTAGATCGCACTCAGTAAAATGCACAATGTCACCTTTCCAGTCTTCACTTTCCCCCTATTTTAAAGAAAATAACTCCTCAAGGCGCATGCGCAAAACCTCGGAGGGTTTCCGAATTCGTTGCTAAACAATAGTCATATTTGTCTTTTATATTTTAAATTCGACATTCCCTTAGACAAATAATTTTAAATTCATCAGACCATTAAAAGCAAAATGGAGCAAATTTTTTTATCTTTATTGCAATATATTGCTAAAGTATGTTATTAAAAACCGAAAGAGTAGCATATTAAAAATGCTTAAATGGCATCTGCAACAGTATAAAAAGCTACTAAAAAGAAAAATAAATAATAGTATGCTCTTATATAATAAAGGTTGCATAAATAAAAAAAATATACTCAAGTTAGATAAAAATTTTCTAAAAAATATATTTAATTTTTTATAATGGATTTCTTAAAAATAATAACTTTATAGGTTACATTTATTATGTAAATGAATTTCTCCCTTGCTTTGTAAGAAATAAAACTGCTTTTATTTTTAAATACAGGTGTTAACTGATTAAAATCCAAAAACATTATTCAAATAGTATAATTCAATCAAAACGCTTTTTAAATGCTAAAAGCAAAAAAGAAAATAATAAAATAAAATAGTAATAATTCAGCTATTTAATTAGCCATCAGACAATTCATTGACAAACAAATTTAATCCAATAGATTAAAAAAGTTTGCTTTCCTTTTCATAGTAAATTTTTACATACATATGTAATAACTATACCATGAATTTTCTACTTCATATCATTGTAACAAAAAAACAACAAAAATAAAAAAAGATTTAGTAGAATGCAAATTTAATAATAAGGGATTATCATACTTTTATTCTTCAGTAATATAAAATTATAAGAAATGGAAAAGATTGCAGCTGTTACGGCATTAAAATTTTAAAATAATGAAATCAATTTATTGCATATATAGACAGAAGAAGTGAATTATATCGCAAGCTCAAAGATTACGACTTTTTACTTTCTCGTATACGAAGTATACAAAGAGAAAGTATTGTAATCGTCAAAAAATTCGAACTCGAGATTTGGACGAATCTCCACGTTTTAGACCGCTCTGAGTCCGAAAAAAAAAATTTTGGAATTATGTCTATCTGTATGTGAACACGATAACACGAAACCTATTAGAGCTACGGGGATGAAATTTGGTATGTGGTCTTTAAACATAATTTGTAGGTTTCTATCAAATTTTGGACAAAATCCGTCAAAGGGAAGTCTGTCTACCTGTGTGTCCGCGGGCATGCGAACACTATAACTCAAAACCTTGAATAGCTAGATGGATAAAATTTCGTACACGGTTTTATCGTCAGGAATGTAGGTCCGTATAAAATTTTGGGTCAAATCCGTCAAAGGGTTGACCGTCTGTCGGTCCGTATAATTTACTTTTGAAGAGAATCCGTTATCTCCACGTGCATGCGTACTGGAAGAACGGAGAGGAATTTTATTACGAAGTAGCGAATTACGTCAGTTTGTCCTTGAGCCGGTAAGAAAGGAAAATCGTTACCATCTCCTTGAATTTCATTCTTTGCCTAGATATTTTTCAATCACTATAATGAAAAACCTTCTGATAGTCATTGGATTCTGGGTAACAATAGGTTCGAATTTTTTTAGCCACGCGGGGGAAGGGGAAACGGCACCTTTTTGGGGAAGTATACGAGAAAGTTTAGGGGAGAACACTCCCGCTGGTTTGAAAAGGTGCCAACTATATTTGCCGCTGCCATTTTATTTCCTAATTGGCGAATCAAATATTTAAATTATGAGTCTACAAAGCAATTTGACCAAACACAGACAACTTTTAGAAACTAAAAAGCAACCCTAATTGAGAAACAGATATAAATTCATTAAAGCTTACTTAAGAGTATTCTGTTTCTTTCTTTTCATGAGGTGGGGACCACTTCTACAACTACAAGTTCGACAGTATCCTATCATCTGCAGAGCGAATCATGACGCCCCGTCAAAATTACTGAAATGAATTCTAGTCCGAAAACAATACTAGAGCTTATTGAAAGAATTGCCAGAACACCGAAGAAGAACTCCAAGCAATTATTGAAAGAATTGACAGAACACCAAGAAGAACACGAATATTATTTATTTTCTGTTATCAAATTCTACTTTCAAACGTTTATTTACAGATCCCACTATGGCAGTGAGCGAGGTTGTTTTTCATTGGCTCTCAACGTCACGTGACTTGGCGAGCTTCTTAATGACGCCATAGCAACGGGTAAAAGCAGGATTTTAAATTATTATTTTGTCTGCTGCTGTAATAACATGGAGAAATCAAAGATACCTTCTAATTATGGTTATCTGGATGTGTCTAAAGAAATTGATGAATACATTTTTAAAATAAAACAAATAAAGGACGAACCTTTAGCATCGTTGATTTCTCTGCCACAGAACTTAGATTAAAGTGCTCGACATCATTCAGAAACACGCGTAGTCACGTGCCGCTGAGAGCCAATGAAAAGCGACCTCGATCGCGAGTTTTTTCCTCAAAGTCCTCAAGTTTTACTTTCAGAGAGCTTTTCATTTTATTTATTTTTTTTCTATTCCGAGTGAGATTATCGGAATTAAAATTTGACCTTCGTTCTTTCCAATAAATACGTATTTTTTTCAGCGCCTTAGAAGCTTATTATTTTTATTTTATTCCTTTTATTCATTTTTATACTGTAGCAACTTTCGGAATACTGCTGCTTTTAAAATTATATATTGATCTGATTTGTTTTCTTGATTTTCTGTATTTGCATTGTTTTTTTTTTCATGTATATAAATTTATACAGAAAGTGACAAAAATTTATTAAGATTTATAAAAAATTATTTTATTAAAATTAAAATTTAATTTTTTAAAATTTGTTTTAATTTTATGCTCTACTTAAAGTGACCGTTTTTTTTCTTTCTCAAAACGAGACATCTACTAATTTTTGGATAATAGTATGTGTATTCAAGAAAACATATTTCTTTAAATTTTTATTTATTAATGAAAAGAAACGTGTGAATACTTGAAAATAAATAATTTATATGATCTTGTATTTTTCTGAAAAACAAATTTTTTTTCAGTATATTTGGTAATTTATTTAAGAAAAGAATGAAATTGTTGGCAAGATTTCTTAAAATTTACTTTGGTAATTAACGTTGTTTTGAGAATTGTGACTTGCAACTGTGTAATTTTGCTCATCCACAACTTATTCATAAGAGAAAAGATCTATGGGTGCTTTCTGGGTGCATTAGAACTGCTCAGACATAGAATCAGTGGCAAATCCAGGATTTTGGTCTGAGGTGGCTGAAATCATAAAAATTTTGTATCGTCTTGACCTCAAGGCTAATGTAAGTCAGTACTAATAATAAAAAGTACTGACAATAAAATAACAAAGATCACTACAATACTTTCGATAATTTAGCAAAAACCCAATGAAACATCTAGCCAAAAATTGTTTTCGATCTCGTTAACGCTATCGCAAAGAAGCAGTAAAAGTCAAGTACTACAGAAACGGGAAACTTTTGAGCCTGTCAAGCCAGAAGGCAATGTTGCCACGTTTTATATGTATATAGCCCCATAGTAACCCCCCGGATTCGCCAAGGCATAAAATATATTCCATAACTCCACGAAACTTTGTATGATTCAAATTATACAAAGAATAATTTGGTATGGAAATGTATATTCCACCCAACGACTTTCGGTTGAAATATCCCCAGTGTTTCACTCTGTGACTTTGAGTTAAAAATAAGTATGAGCTAACAGGCTTCTGACTGACTTGCATATGTGTGATACATATAGCTCATGCCTCGTCATCGCCGCATTACTGTCGAATATTTTAATTTTTCGCGCCTTTTTTTGAAATTGTTACCGAAATTGTTTCTCTCTTTCTGACGACGGGACATTTCGGCGTCCCGAAGTTTTTCTTTTGAGAAAACGGGATAGACTACCTAAAAAGAGGAACGGTCCCGTTTAAAACGGGAAGTATGGTCACATTATTTATGCGCCAAAATAAAACTCAGAAAATGTGGCATGAAAATCGAAATATGGAAAAGCGAAAATTTCAAAATCAAAACAGTTTAGGTTAATTGACAAACTCAAAACAATTTATTAGAATAAAAATATCAAAAAAAGTATGAATGTCACAAAATAATGAAAAGGGGGAATGAAAATTAAACAGCTGCATTAGTGGTATTTTTTTAATTTTAAATAATTTTTCCAACTTAAGAAACCCAATCGAATTTTCTTCTACCAGAATTCATTATTTGAGACGTTCATTGGTTCCAGACCGTAAACATTTATTTCTCTTGCAGTTGCTTTAAGAATGTGATAAATGATGGAAATTTGACAAGATATATGAGTAGAGTTGCCATACGTTCCGTGTATAAGCAGTGGCGTAGCTATAGGGAGGCGGCACTTCGAAAGGGGCGGCAAAATCAGACACGTAGGAAAACAGTTTTATAACTAAGAAGAGTAACGGCACTAGTTGTATTGTCATTGTATGCATAAAAAATATCTGTTGTAATTCATTCATTTTTTCCGCCTTTTTTCTGTAAATTGCCGATATGTGAAAGAAAGTCTGGTGGTGGACGAGTGATTTCGCAACCCATCTACAGAGATCGAGAGCTTCAAACAACGAATTGCGTTATTAAATCAAGGTTTTCCCCTTGAAACAGGGTTACCAGATCAAATTATCAAAATAAGGCTAAACCTTCTCGAAAATAATGCCAAAAAAGGCCAAATTTGACAAATTGATTCAAAACGTCATTTGCTATTAGAAAAACAGCTATCCTTCATGAAAAAGAATCCCACTTGATAGGCATATGCTCAATGTTCTATTATTAAACTAAAATTTAAGTGAAAGAAATTTAAAACATTCTTGTTCTATTCAGGAGCTATTTCGTTTGGCAGCTCATTATATATCGTTTGAAATGTGTAATAACAAAAATTTATTAAAAAACAATAGAATAAGTAATTAAAAATTGTTCTAAAAGTCATTAATGAAAATAAAGCCAAATAAGGCCAAAAATGAATTTAAAGCCAAATAAAAAATCCTAAGGCCAAGGGCTTTGAAAAAAAGCCAAATTTCCATGATTTACCCTTAAAAAGGCCACTAAGGCAATCCTGCCTTGAAATCATTTTTGTTTATTTTGAGGTTTATATAACTTGTAAAGGAAGGGTGGCATGCTGAAAGTTCGCTCCGGGCGACAAAAGTGGACAATGTATATATGGGACTGTCATTACTGAGTCCCGAATTAATATATGTACTGTTTTTGTCCAGTTTTCGGAGGATTCTCAACCAATGTCCTGAATGGCGAGAAATAGAACATACTATTTACATATTTATAAGTAAGATGCATCGATATAGGCAATACTGAGATTCTATTCACTTAAGGTATCCGACTACGTTCGGAGGCCTTTTTTTAAATAATGATATTTGAAGCAATATTTTTGTATTTTTATATGACATTTATGTTAAAACTTAATAAATTATAGAAAAAAGCTAAATGAATTAAATGTATTTTTAAAAATTTGAAAAAACTTAGATTTTTTTGCACTAAATTTGAACTTTTTTCAAACACCCTCGTTCAAAAAGAAATGATCAGAATCATAAGTCCTTTAGCATATATAATCCTTCAACTATTGGCTAGGTCCTGAAGCAAAAGTTTTGCAACGTATCTAAAAACATGTAAATTATAAGAATTTTAGTGTGAAATCATGAATTTTTAAAGAATTTTGGCCTTTTTTCAAACCTTAAAAGATACATAACTTTTTAATGGAGTATTATTTCACTTATATTTTGGTTCATTACCTAGACAATATAATAAATAATATGTATGCCAAATTTGAGACGGATATTTTAAGTTGTTTAGTTATCGAGTTTGAAAAATGAAAATTTTGCAAAAAATCACATTTCGAGAAAAATGAGTTTAAAGTTTACGTTTTTAATTTACAATGAGAAGAAAAAAGAATTTTTCTTCAATACTCCCCAGTTTTGTAGGCTAGTCCTTAGTTTTTGCCAGCTTAGCACATTTTTAAAAATTTTCTGATTGGAAATTTTTTTTAGTCGTTTTCTTGAGCCTTATGTGTCATTATCGTTTTCTATCATTCAGCCGCCATCGATAGATTTGAATATTGTTTTTCAGTCAAATAACTTTATAATGCCTATTAGTGGATCTAGAAATGCTTTTAGTGATTGATATTGATCATAAGTACAATTTATGTACTTTTCCTACGTTTATTATCAAAAATTACATCATTAACGGAGAATCAAGATACTGCAATGATTCAAAATTGCCTAAATTTTCAACAATGTCATAGAAAACAAAGAAATTTACACTGAAAATCTCTCAAAATAATACCTGATATATGTAAAATAGTATAAAACAAAAATAAACAATAAAATTTGAATATCTTAAGTAAAAACAATGAAAAATGCTTCTTTATCGTATTATTTACCACTCCATTTTCAACTGTCAAGTTCTACTAAAATGTCTCTAATTTCACTTCTGATCTTCATAGATGTAAAATAAAAACTGTTTTGAAAACTAAAAACAATAGGCTTTCAGATAAGACATAAAAAAATTATGATTTTCGGTCAAAAATGGGTTTTTGAACGTATGCGGATACCTTAAGATTATTTAGAGAAAAATAATACCAACAAAAGTTGCGAGGCAACTATGAAATTGAGTGTGGGAGAGAAATGGCTAAAGTTTATTGCAGATGCAAAGTATATTGATCATAAACCATGTCTAATAAAGCTGTGTGAATACCTATTTGCCATTTCAGCCCACAATGCGAATGTGGATAAAATATTTCCCCTAATGTCATTTCAATGTTCGGACGAAAGAAAGAGGTTGTCAGTGGAGACAACTGAAGCAAAGTTGACTTGACACTATAAGTTTAAAATGACTTGCGCCGCATTTTAATATAATTACGAAAGTAAAATCACCTTTCAAATTTGACTTTGTTAGAAGTGTTACCCTTGCATCTTTTTTATTATTCTATGTATTCATTTTATTAGATTGCTTAAACTTATTATTGATTTTCTTATTAGAGTAAAAGAAATCATTACCAACCCACTTTTTTCATGTTTTGTTTATTTAGCACTTAAACGTCCCGTATCAAAGATTGGCAATTATGGCACCCCTATAAATGAGCGATCTAATTCACTGTACATAGGGGCGATTAAAAACACGGCACAGTAGGGGTCCCGAAATGCAGATTTATTTTAAATATTTGTCTTATATTTTTATCATATTTCAATATTTAGTATTAAATTAAATCACTTTTTAAACTTTATGACTCATTAAATACTGTGTAAAAGATAATAATTATTTATTCAATAGCCATTTTGCTAAGAAAAAGTAATATTCGGTTTTTTTTTATTTTCTTTCATGCAATTAATCCATAACTTATTTCGATAAGATTTATTGTAAAGGCGTATTTAAGATATCAAGTTAAAATCGCTTAATTCAAAGCAACTTAATTATGAACAAAAATGAATTAAAATAATTATAACAATCCTATAATATGATAGTAATTATTCGTAAAAATATAATTATGATGACTAAAAGAACTCAAAACTATGCTAATTTAAAATGTAATGATTAAAAAGGCTGAATGTGCAAGTATTTATATGTAATGTTTCTGAAGGACTGAAGTATAGAAGAAATAACAACCAAATATTTACACATTTTTAAGTATTATTTCCAAACGATCGTATAAAATAATGATATTAAAATTTACATTCGTTGCATTAATTACATTGAGCAAGACATTTTTTGTCTTTTGTGGACCCTATACCTTTGAACTTATTTGCATTGAAAGAGATTATAAAAAGATTCTTCATTGGCCCTTCAAACCTTTTCATGGATAAAAACCGAACAAAGTATTTCAGGCGATTTAAAGAAATGGAGTATATTTATAGGCGTTATTATAATGTTATTTCATTAGTAGTGTAATTTTGAATTAAAAATTTAATGTGGTTCAAAGATTGTAAATATTGTATTAAGTGCTTATTTATATCAAAAATAATCTGTTGTATATCAAATTTAAAGCTATATATTAACTTTTTTGAGAGGGGAGGGGGCGCAGAATGTTTGAGTTTTGGCCTAGGGCGTAGAAATTTGTAAATCCGGCCCTGATGTTAAAGGAATTATTTTTGCGGTTAATCAAAAATTTAAAGTATTGCGAAAAGTTGAATAGTTTTTTAACTATAAAAATGGATTCTAGAGAATATTTGTTGACAAATTTCTGACAATCAAAATCGATTTCACAATATTTTTGATTTAATGATTATTTTCAGCGTTATTAAGCCAGCATAATTAATTATGGTATATTTATGCAAATTTGAAACAAAAAGTGAATTGAATTTCAAAATAAAAATACGTAAAATAGACGATTGAAAATACGATTGCAATCAATTGAAAAATGTAATATTTTCAAGAAATAATACCCTAACAAAACGTGTTTTGAGGTTTTAATATTTATAAAAATATATTTTCAATTCAGGTTAGAATTTTTAAAGAAAACTATATGCAGGGGTACAATTACGTACTCAAGTTCGTTTAAGCACAAAAAGCAACTAGTGAAAGTCAGTTCAGTGGCGTAGCTAAAGGGAGGCGAAGGGAGTCTTACGACCTGGGCGACGCTTCGAAAAAGGCGGCACAAATAAGACTGTAGGAAAATAATTTTATATCTTAGAAGAGCAACTGATCTTAGTCTTTCGATTCGTATTTTTCTGCTTTTTGTCGGTAAACCACCGATATGTGAAAGAAAGACTGATGGTGGAAGCGCGATTTCAGAACCCATCTGCAGACATCGATGGCGTCAAACGATGAATTGCATTGCTAATAAAGTGTTTTTTCCTGGAATTTATTTTTCTTATTCTTTCTTATTTTTCACTGAGTGAGCTACAATCGTGAAGATGGTATCTAGATATAGTAAAATGATTTGGGGCTACATAATGAAATTGCTTACAGAACCCGGATGGTAAATTCCGGAGGTACCTTATATTTAGCTCGAAAATTGAGTTACAATCGAATAAATTACAAATTCTCTAAAAAGTATGTCAGTAGGGCCAAATTTCCCATAGGACCAACCTAGTCATGGCCTAGGGCGCAGTTGTCAGGAGGCGGATATATAGAAGATATAACAACCAAATATTTACAAACATTTCATTATTTCCTTGAAAAGGCCATATAAAGTGATGATTTTCAAATATACATTCGTTACATTAAGTATATTGAGTGATACACTTTTTGTCTACTGTGGATCCTTCGTTTCTTTGCATTGAAATAGATTTAATAAAATCCGTCCTCTTGAGAATGCCCTTATTCACTGACAAAAGCGCGAACAAAGAAGTTCTAGTAGGTATTTCAGAAGATTTCAGGGAATTCGTTTGAGTATTTTTGCAGTTGTTAATGATAAGGTATTTCATAAGTAGTGTAATTTTGAATAAAAAATTTAATGTGCTTCGAAGATTATAAAGATTGTATTAATGTATCAAAAACAAATTATCGTACATTAAATTGAAAATTATATATTAACTTTTTTGAGAGGGGGTACGGAATATACTTCGGCTTAGGGCGTAGAAATGTGTAAATCCGGTCTTGTGTGCCAGTAAATTTTAATGTAAGAAAACTATAAATTTTCAATAATTTTCCAGTTTTATTTAAATTATTTACTGTTTTTACACTTCTCTGACATAAAGAGATACAACTAATTGTATAGAGTTACTAACCTTATTCCATGCACTTTTTCCAGTTTAGATCTCGATGAAACCTTACATATTCACCAGTTATCCTTGAACCGCAGCCTTTCTGTTACACAAATCGAACTCAGGAAAACTCGCAATTGTTTTTTTTAATAAAGTTAAAAGCTCGTAATCTACACAAGCGAAATTCTCTAACTCAACATTCCGCAATATTTAGTTCGTCATGCAGCTTCTCTTTATTATACCAAATTAAGCCCCAAGGCACGAATTTACATACGATTCCTGCGACTCTCCACAGCACTAGCGACTGTGGTATATTGAATTAAGTTTTATTTTTAGTTCGGTTCGGAAAGGGTTTTCTCTAATAACCGCGTAACCTATTAAATGCTTCAAATATACTAATGGGGTGCTATTTTTTTATGGTTCGCTTGTTTGCTTAACATATCGGTTACAGTTTTCTGCTTCATTTTTCGATTTTTTTTTTGGTGTTTGGTTGCAATTATCCATCCTGTAAATTAAATTAGTCCAGAATTTGAGATATACAGGATGAGCATCTTAAAGCAATTTACATGTATGAGCTTTACTTTAGTTATCATTCATGCGGTAACAATAAAGGGAGGAGCACTTTTAGCAAAATGTGCTTTTCAGAATGATCTGTTCTGATGATAAATGTTACCCAATGTAAATTTTTTCGCATTTTTGATGATTTGTGGCGTGTCTTTTTTTTGACTAACCAGAAAGCCTATTAGCACAAAGGGCATCACCAAATCTTTTTACAAATAAAAAGCCTTGTCACGTAGACTCGTACAGGTTCTTCTCAGGCCGGTCTACGGCCTAATTGAGCAGTAGGGTTCTTATGTAATACAAGTTCCCCCTTTCGCCTCATCAACTTTCAAACCAGATAGTTGATGCGGTTAAAATGATTGATGTCGAGATAGATGATTATTTTAAGTAATAAATATTATGCAAATTGAAATAGCAAAACCTTGCATTTTTGATAATTTCTAGTGTTACAAATAACAAAACATTTCATTGTGGGTCACCCTCAAGAGAGTGGGTTTCAGTATCTGGCGTGTAATTTAAAAGTAATTTTGAACAAAATGGTAAAAATAACAAAAATTTTAACCAAATCTCCCTCATACGATGTTTTCCAGAGCTCTAGATTGGTGATTCAGTCACACACAACTGCGTAAAAAATTGGACCACACTCTTCTGCGAGGGAATTTTATAACATGAAGAAAATAGCGAGACTAATGTTTTAACCCTTAAAGGCCCAGAGTTGCCTTTAAGCAACATACCCAAATTTGTCTTTTAAAATCTGGAGATTAAAACTGAAGCAATAATGCCTGTTATGGCCAATAATATACATATTGAAAAAGTTATGAAACTAATTTAAAACATATAGATGGTAGCCTGAGTGCTGATAAAAGTATATATATAAATAAATCGATGTTTTTCACTTCAGGCTGTATCTTTTTAGTTTTGTTTGTACTCTTGAGAATACCATATTTTATTCTACAATGTTTAAGGAAATTCCTTATCCACATTATTATTTATTAAAATTCATCTGTGTTTGGCGTTAGAGAATTCTATCAAGGAAATCTTTTTTTGAAATAAAGCCCAATGTTGTCAGTTGGTATCAAACTGCTTTTTAAGCCATAAACCTTAATCTCGAAATAATTCAGTTTCTTTTTTCTTTTCATAATTGGTTGCTTACATGAAATTATAAAAAGCTATAACTACACAAAAAATCATTATATCCGACGATAGAAAAATTCTAGAAACTTAAAAAATTACACGAAATATTATACTCTCTACTGAGCAATTTTAATTATCAAAATCATCCCTATTTGAAGTAAGATTTAAATGAAAAGATTGAAAGCGAAATTTTTCACGAATAAATCTTATTTCTGAAAAAATGTCTTATTTAAACAAAAATCAAATTTTTAATTATTAATATTTTTAAAATATTTTTTTCAGAAAAGAAACTTTCAAACGTAACCTTATTTTTTGAAGAACCTACTATCTATATTTCATCGAGTTGGAAAGGAAGTTGAATCTGAATTTGAAGTTAATGAAATCATCCCAAAACTTTCAAATCAAAGGACTTCAAATCAAGGGAGTTTGGATTATATAAATTGAACTTTCTTTGAGTCAGAGATGGGAACTTCTAAAGGCACAATTACAGTAAAAACACTACTGAATGAAGCAAAAATTTCTTTACCAGAGAGTTCAATTCATGAGTGAAAATTTGTTTGATTTCTTTAACACACTGACTCTCAGACAAGAAAAAAGATTTCGCTTGTTACCAAGGTGTATCATTATGAAAAAAGTAAGAAAAGAAACTTGTGTCTTTTATATGCTTCTACAGGTCCTATTGAGAAAATAGTTTTACATGATAGTTAACGTTTCCACGAAGTCAATTCTTGTGATGCCGATAAAATTGCAAGTTTAACTGCATATGCCAATTAATATCTAGCTGCGTGTTCTCCTAGGCTGTCTTGAGACAACACATCCACTTTCCTGCATAAAGATAATATATATTCAAAATTACGCTAATGTGGCTCATTTGATGATTACCAAGAGATAATGAGTTGTCTCCGTTTGCCTTATATATCCATAAAAAACTGAGATAGAGTTATTGAGGAGCCGCCTCGTAATTTTGAAATATACACAGACAGCGAGGATAGATTTCCGTTTGCTATTTTACTCACACTTCACCTCACTGGCTTGCATGTGCATCAATATTACATACACGGTGAGTATCCGCCTTAAAGGTCTATGTTTCCAATCTCGAAATTAATTTCGTGTCCGAATTCACGTTGTCTATTTTTAAGATCTAAAAGTCATAATACTTTATTTATTCTTTTAAGCATAGACCTTAACAGAAAAATGGGAGGTAGAAAGACAGTTTTCTTTTTATCTGCTTAGACGCTTCAGTAACATGTTCTAGCATGGTTCTGTCACAAGTCGAAATATCATCATTCAAAGCATGAACAAAATACAAAATCTTTGTCCTAAAACCGGCTCAAGAACTACCTTCAAGTTGGCTAAGAAAAACAACCACTAAAGACGGATAAACTTACTAAAAGGCTAAAAACATTGAAGGAGCTCTTTGTAAATCATTTGGTTGTCGGTGGTCGCCCTCTTAATGTACATTCTTAGCAAACTTCGTGCTTCTCTCAAGAAACATCTTCCTCCCACAAGAGGAAAAAGTTTTATTCGTGTCTCTGTTTTCTAACTAAAACTTAAAATGGGAAGCTTGGCTATTTTAATTTGGTCAGTAATGATAATCACGCTCTGCATAAAATTCCTGTAAAGGCAGCAAATTGTTAGTTAAAGCGGAAAAGCGTGCTGGAGCAGAAATGCTACTTGAAATATCTTTGCTCAGAAACGCCAGAAGAATTTTTTTTGGTTCAAAATTTACAATTATCTCCTCTTCGGGTTTTTAAATTTTGAAATAGTGTCTTTCCTGTAATGTTTGGGGGAGACTTAGAACTTAAACAAGCCTTTTTTTATGCTAATGGGTTTTAAATGTACTTCGATCTTCAGTAAGACCTATAAGATGTGTCCCGGTAGTATAGTGGTTAGTATCCTCGCCTGTCACGCGGGAGACGGGGGTTCAATTCCCCGTTGGGGAGGGGTTTTTTCAGCTGTGGACTGCAGGCAGTGAGATCAATAATTTGAATCAATGCTTGGAAATGCATTGATTCAATCGTTTTAAAATTAGTATAATTCAGATGTTTTACACTCTTTTGACTTTCTCGTATACGAAGTATACAAAGAGAAAGTATTGCAATCGTCAAAAAAATTCGAACTCGAGATTTTGACGAATCTCCACGTTTTAGACCTCCCTGAGTCCGAAAAACACAATTTTGGAATTATGTCTGCCTGTCTGTGCGTCTGTCTTTCTGTGTATCTGTCTGTGAACACGATAACTCGAAAACTATTGAAGCTACGGGAATGAAATTTGGTATGTGATCTTGACACATAATTTGTAGGTTTATATCAAATTTTGGTCCAAATCCGTCAAAGGGTTGACTGTCTGTCGGTCTGCATAATCGCGTACTTGTGAAAATCATGTCTCATAAGTCCTTTGGCTTAGATAAATAAAACTTGGTATCACGGATGCTAGCATTAATTATAGATCTGTTCCCAATTTTCATCTCAATCGGTTTAAAAAGAGGTGTTCAAATTGCATATTCACTTTTTTTACTTTTGATCTCCACGCATGCGTATTGGAAGCAATCTCTGTGCATGATATTCAGCGGATTCATCATATTTACGGATCCTACATAGTAGGGAACGAGGTCTCTTCTCATTGGCTCTCAGCGTCACGTGACTTGGTTTACTTCTTACTATCGTCATTAGCATCCCGCGCTTAGGCGGGATTTTAACATTTTGTTCTTCTGCTTTGGCATCATGGAGAAATCAAAATTACCTTCTAATTATGATTATTTGGATGTTTCTCAAGATAATGATAAATACATTTTTAGAATAAAACAAATAAGCGACGAACCTTCAGCAATAGTAAGTACAGTTTAGTTTCACGACGTCATTTAGAAGCAAGCCAAGTCACGTGACGCTGAGAGCCAATGAGAAGAGATCTCATTCCATACTATGTAGGATCCGTAAATATGCGCGGTTTCATGACGAAAGGCTTATGCTTAATGATTCCTGCTTGGCGTTTTTCTCTCCCCTTTTGGTTCCTTTAGCTTCCTTTTAGCGATTCTGATCCTGCCCAGATTATTTTATTTTCGTTTGTTTTGTCGTTTTTACGTGTCCTGGAGAAACTTGTTGCCTTCTGGGAATAGAACAGGTTCGAAATGTTTATCTGAGCCAGATTGCGGGAACTGATACGCTATACGCGAGTTTTTGAGAAATGAGTATACAAGAAAGTTTAGGGGAGGTCACTCCAGCTGGATCGTAAGAAAAGATATTAAATTCATAAAAAAATGGTATATACTAACTGAAATTATACAGTTTAATATTTTTATTAAAAAATGGCACAAATAGCGTCTAAATTATTGTTTGCAATATTATTACTTTTGGAGCAGTAATGAGCCAATAAACGTACTAGATGACTACGATATCTTGAATAGGTCTCGAAACTACATTGAATCCATTAATTAACCTTCCAATTATCCTGAAATATTGTGAAATTTAATCTAAGTTTATACATTCAAGGTATTTTTCTGTCCCAAAATTATCAACTTATTTGCTCTCTCTCACACTAAGATAGGTAGTGAGTAATCATGCTTACGATATTAAGAAACAAGTCATGAAAGACAAAGATACATTTTCTGAGAATTGGCTTAACAGACATACCCAAGTTGAAACAGTTTAATATCCATAGACTTACTGCATCATGACATCAAGGCAAGACAATAGTTTTTAACATCAGAAATAATGAACAGAATTTTTAAACGTATTTTAAGAAGTGTCAGGTTATAATTTGGTTATCAAGCACGACGAATCAATTAATCTTTTCAAAATAATTTTTATCGTGCGCTAATTATTTAAAAATTAAGAAAGAATGAATTTTGGACATTTTATTCGAAACTGAGACAAATTCCGAATATTTGTCATTAAGGAACTAAATACCAAATTAATCTTTTAATTAATTTAACTCGAACTATTTAATTAAAAACAAAACTAGAAAGAGGAGCAAAGTTTACTTGAAAACAAATTTGAGAATTCGGCGTATTTAATTCAAAATTAGGACAAATCCGTAACATGTTGTCACTCTGAGACAAAGTTTCTGAAGTATGGACTGATCCGACTTATCCGGAAGGTCTGGTCACTTTACTTTATCCCACATAAATTTTTCTGTGAAAGGTTGAAAAGTGAAAAAGATCCATAACTCATAACTGTACTCATCAATCAATACATATTTATCTTGTTAGCTGTGGTCTTCGGTTTCTTCAACTTATAAGAAGAAATAATATCTGAGTTTTGCAAATTTGAAACTTAATTGGTATCATCGTTCATTGGATGAATATTTATTGCCTATAGAAATGGTAAAACGTCAGAATAAGTTGAAAATTGCATGTAGCGTCAAAAGAATTCTCTTAACCTCATTTTTTTCATCTATACGGCTTCCTTCAATAAAATCTAATAAATGGATATGAAATTGGATTTTATCGTGAATTTAAGTACCAAACAGCTTTAAACTTTACGGAATATGTGATTGAGGAGTTAAAAAGTAAACTTAATGAAGGAAGAGGAAATAAACTTAAAAGTCACAAGGAGAACTTCGGAAAGAAAATTCATCAGACGAATTTATTGATAAATTATGTTTCTAGCACCTTCCTGGATCATTTATCACAGAAATGAGGTTAAAGAAGCTAGACAATAAATAAGTAAACTCCTCACTGAGAAATGAAGCGATCGATTTTTGATTCTGGGAAGCCGGGAAGAATGGTTTGAATTCATCATTCAATTGATCATTTACCAGCTTCAAAAATAAATATTTGGCTATTAAAGTTTGAAGAAAAAGCTATAATGCTTTATACTAGGATTACTGGGATCAGGAATCCCTTTTCAGCCAAGAAGAATCGTACTGAATTTTGTTTACGTAGAACTGTACCGTGATGTCGCATTCTCAGTTTACCTGACACATTATCCTTTCATTTCTACGGCAGATAGTTCAAACAAAAATCAGTTATTAATGTTTAGTTACAGAATTATTTTTTTTGGAGGTGAAATAATTTAGCTTTGAAATGTTCTTATGAAAGCAAATAATATATTTTTGACAAAGAAATTTCCTTAAATTTACATTTTATAAAAATTTTAATATTAATGCTTTCGGAGATGAAATTGTAACTGAGTATAGGATGAAAATTATTTTTTTTTCAACGGACGAAAATTTAGATGGCAATTAGTATTATAAATACGTCAGTCTAATATTTCTTTGTTACAGAATCTATCTTTGTGCTAATTTCTTTTTCTTACTTCAATCTTCTATTTTCATATCATCCTATATTCATATTCAGTATACTATATATCCTGTATTCCCCTCGAAAATTATAGTTAGGTTTTATCGAATCGTTACAGATCTGCAGAAATTGTAACAAACATATCCGATGAGCATGCTGAATGTGGAGCCCCTAGATGCTTTTGAAACGCACTATCCTTCAATGACGTCGGCTGAGCATCCTTGGATGTATATTAGAGTGGGCCGAAAGAAAAATCACAATTTTTTTTCATGTCGCTGTACCGCGGAAAAGTTGCGAATAGGCGATAAATTAAACTAGGAAAAAAAATGACGGGAGGCTGTCTTTTCAAACAGCCGCTGATATTAAAGGCGTAGGACTACTTTACTCGCGTGACTCTTTTGTTTCTCAAAGTTTCTCGTAAATAGTGAGTTCTTTTATAACTTCTGTTGTTACCTTTTATCCCTAAAATAAAACATTAGTTAAGTTTTTAACATATGTAGTTACCGAGATATAGAGGATCTCCCATACCACGTTTTGTGGCGTTTTGGAGTGTGAATCAATTTCCTTCCTGAGACTCCAATGGGAGGAACATAGTCCTACGTTAAAAGTAAGGAAATTTATTGATATCTTCCTCTCGCGCATCGGTCTTGAAAATCATAAAAATCGACTGCTATTGAAAATTTCAATTGTTTTAAAAATTTCCCTTTATCTGTTTATTTTACCATTAGCTGCTAAGTACTGATCTTCTTAAAAGTAATAAAGTTTATTTTATTAAAATCGGTCCATAATTTCCGGCGGCATGTTCCCTTCAAGGTTGACAAAAATATGTTAAATTACTTTAATATGAAATTTTTAGCAATTTTTCAACATAATCTTCACACATTTTCATGCCGATGAATTGCGACACATGCATATGCATGAAAAAAGTTATTTAGGTCTAAAAATATATCAGCTTCATTTATTTTTTTATTTATTGTAACACAATGCAAAACTAAACCCCAGAATTACAATATCATTTATTACTTAAGAACAAATGGCAAGAATGCAGAAAATAACAAAAAATTAACAGGCCTTTAAGGAAACACTTTAACTATTAAGACATCGTTATGTCTCTTAAATTTCTTGCATAAAATTATACTCTTTCTTCTCACCAAATGATTTTTGGAAGTCTGATTCTTGGAAAAACTCAAAAATAATGAACTTAAGCCCGATGTTGAGGAAAAAGTGTTCAGTAAGGATCAATGATGTCTTCCAAATATTGCAGATGCCATAAAATTTGAAACATTTATTGAAATTTTGGTTATTCGCGATCATACCCAGTTATCACATTCCAGGTGGTTAAAATAGTTTACAAAGTAATTGGTTGTTTAATTTAGTGGAAAGAACGTTTTTTTGATATCGTCTATTTCAGAGTAAAACCAGGAAATAGTTCACAGAGCCGAAAGCACGTGTTAAGGAATCACCACTTCTCGCTACCTAAAGATTTCTCCAGACAATTTAGCTGAAAGCTGATGTTTAAAAATAGCGAATTTAAAAACCTTTACCATCAGAGCAAATAAAATACGTGCAACTTGCATTGAATGCTTTTCTATATGTACATCATTGTATTAATACACAATTTCAGGCCACTGTTAATTATCATGCATTAGCCGTCTTCGACGTCCAGCTTCTAGCCCATAATATTAATAGCCCGTGGCTATACTTGGAAAGTGGCAAAATAAATTGGCTGAATCGGCGCAGCTGTTGAGGCTGCGGAATACTCAGTTACATTTTGTTATATTTCTTGTAAATGCAGGGCATTGGAAAGAGGGGGCACTGGCGACAATTGATGAGGTACCTCGGGGGCAAGAGCTTTTATATGAAATAAAAATTGGTGAAATTGGTGCAATGGTTTGGCTGGAGAACTTGTTCTGTGGTTTTACTATTTGTTTTAAATATATAGAAAACTTATTTATTGACCAGAATAAATATCACAGAGAAAATACTGAAGTGTAGTATTATAAGAAATCCTCGATGAACACTTCGGACAAAGTGTCACCTTCTTCGAAAGTGCTGTCAGTTCAAATAAAACGACATCATTGAACTGCTTTTATCTTAAGAAAAGTGCAATAAGTAACGTCAACGCCAAAAAAAACTAAGACCAATCCACACATCTCAATCTGTCTCCTTTAATATCGATTCAAGCTTTGTATCGATTAAACCTGCATCATTCCCATCGTACCTCCAAATGCGGAGTATAGACACAAAGCAACAAACAAATACAATAATTCAATCGACGCAGCGTCGTAGCGTCTGGAAGTGACTAAAAAAGGAAAAATTTCAGAATGGTAGAAAGAATTCATCATTTCTTCCACCTATTCTCTTCCATTCGGCACCTCATAAAATTATGTGATTCTGAAAGAATTTTTTTTTCTTCTTTGACGAAGAGGGACATTTATTGGATACCGATGAGGCATTCCGAGCATTGTGAGAATTTTCTTAACATCCTTTGTTTTGAAAGTATTCTAAATAAACTTAAAAATAACTCCCTAAATTGTTTGTTGGTGTTCTTGAAAGGGTAGGTCTGTTCTTTTTTTGTATGGATATTGATTAGGCTTTTGAAAGGGCGATTTGTCACTTTTATACATTAAGAGATAGATTTTTACCAGATTTTCTATTGTGATCCAAACGAATTGTATGTGCTGAAATTTACATAAGGCTTCGCTTGAAGAATTATATGTAAGTTACTGAATCTATTTCAATAGAAAACATATGCATTTCATTGCAACAGGAGACTCTCTTCAATAATGAAATATTCTCACTCCGGTGTCTATTATCTGCTTTTTTGTAAAATAAAAAGAATGCACAGTAAAAGACTTTACACAAATTAATTCTTGCTTAGATCCTTAGCATAAAAATTCACATGGCATGCATGACAGAATACAATGTTCATATATAATATGTGGATATTTTTTTCTTTTTACGAACAGTGGTTATATTCATATTATATGATCATTGTCATATAATATCAATATAATAATTCCAAATCTTTCCCTGTCCTTATAAAAACACTATATCACCATTTACGGCCATAAAAGAGAATGGTAAAGAAATTTCGAAGGAAAAGGCAAAATAATCGTTTTTAAAGACAATTATTAATCGTTGGATATTTCACTGAACTAACGGATTCTAGAAGAAAAATATTTCAAAAAGCTTGTGTTTTATTCTGATGAGGTAATCTGATCGTACAGAGAGTATTCTTAAATTCCTTAGCCACAGAAGTTTTCGAAATAACTTTCTATCATTACAAAATAACATTCATTATTTGTTGGTCTTTTTAAAAAAAAGGTTGATATTTTTCATTATTATCATACTGTTTGGATATTGGTTAGGCTTGTGGAAAAGGGCATTGGTGTTCCGGTACAACAAACCGACAGATTTCTTTTTTCTGCTAATTTTTCATTTATTGTGTTTCAATCGATTTCAAAATAATGATGCTTGCTTAGCTTATTATCTTAATTATTTCTTTAAAAAATTACTATTTAATTCTTCTTCAAATAATATTTTTAGAAGTTCTTGAGTTACCTAACAGTAAAAATAATTTGATTAATTCTATTATATAGTGTGGCTGGCTATTAACTTATTCTAATCGTTGTCTATATCGTAATAAATGAACGCCTTGTAAACTAGCAACCTAACTGTATTTCTTTCATTAAATTTATCTTTAAAAATATTTATTGAATAAATATTTTCAAATCTTAGTCATCAATGTTTTGTTTAAAAGTATTTTTTGTGAAACTTTTTGTCTTTGTTATGCCTTACAATCAGTAGAATTATCTGATTTTTAAACCAAGATTTTCAGTTTAGTAATAAATGCACAGTTAAGTAATTTCCTGAGTTTTTTACTCCAAAATTATATTCGATTAATGAATAGTATGCTAAATTTAGCCTCTTTTAATGAACAAATGGAGCATCTGAAAAAGACCTGATTATAAATCTTAAATCTTCTCAGTCTGGGCATGTGTATATTTTTACATACTTACGCAATTCTGCCGATAAATAATTGTATGGTAAATTGAAGTAAAATTCCAAGGCGCCAGTTTTCATTGCATCACGCTTTTGCAATTTTCCACTTGCCATCCGATATTTATATAAATAGTATAGTCTTCTATTTTTAATGCTTTATTTAAACAGTGATTATTTTCATCATTTTTTGTTAAATAAAAGAAATTGAAAAACATTGCTGAAGAAAATTCTGCATAAAAATTTATAGGTGTTGTTTTACCTATTGGCATTTTGTACGGAGGAATGCTGTATCTGTTTTCCTTATTTCTGTAACATTTTCAGGAACAGCCTAACATTTGGGCTCATGATTTTTTCCAAGTCATCTTGCCATTTGTAAAATCCATGAATTACATTTTCCAACAAGAAAAATTTCCGCCCATAATTAACTTTTCATTTTGAACATTCCTAGAAACAAGCAGCTGACATTCTCCATAACAAAATACACATCGGAACAAAATCCATTGCGAAGATATGATTGTTTTCTGAACCCCATTTAAGATTCATGTCTTGAATATGTGGAAAGAACAAAGGAATCCATGAGGAATTGGTTGAACATCTTGCAAAATCAAAATTTTCGTGCTCTTGTGTGTCCTGAAATAGAACCCCATATATGGGTGTATCATTCAAAATGTCTTCTTTATGCCAAGTGATTGAATGACAGATGATAGTCCCTAACCTTTATACATTCTGTTATCCTTTTCACTTAACAAAAGAGCAGCAATATGTCATTCACGGCAAGCGAGATTGGCAGTGACCTTTACTACAAATCGAGTGAGATCTTCCGATGTCATTCTGAAGTTTATTCATTTGAGAAATGAAGTAGTAGTTATGTATTTGTTTTCAGTAGATAAGATATGTTGAGATGTTATCTTTTTAGTTGAGTATTAAATTTTTGTTTTATTAAGAGTGCGTCTAAGTTGAATGAAAAACCTGTCTTATGGTTGTCTAAACTTTGTTTAGAAACTGCATAGGGGATTAGGTTGCGACTCAGTATCCCTAAATTACAAACTCGAGTTTAACTAAAACTATCGATTAATTTAGATTCGTAAGAACTTTAAAAAATGTGTTTTGAAGATTGTATTTATATGATATAGATTCGTAGGTTCAACTCCAAAATCCACCAAAGATCAGTCATAAAGAATGATAAATATGTCTCCTTGGGGTAGACAATTTTCACTCGGCATAATGGGAGTGAGAGTAAAGATTGGAATGTCTTAGGTATCTTCTTTCGAACTCGGATCAAAAACACGACACCCTTCACAACAAATTTCGTTTATCTTCGAAATGCGACATTAACCTAACCTGCCAGCTGATATAACAAAACAGGGAAATTAAATAACTATATTGTCATTAGGGGACTAGGCAAATATTTAATAATGTATTTTGTTAAATTGGTCTTTTGAATTTTGTATGATATTTGTTTATTTTAAAGGATAGTTTATCTTTAATTAAAAACAAAATGCAAATTCGCCCAAAAAGTTAATTGCATGCTTTCGTAAAAAATCTTGGTAAAAGAATATTTTGTTTTTGTTTCAAAACTGCCGATATTTATTACACACGTGACTTAGCGGCTTGGAATCGACAGTTTTAGTTTCCTTGCTAATCTGTCGCGAATGTGTCTCGGCAACTACAGATGGCGTCTAAATTGGACATGAGTACAGTGATTGATTTTTTGTGGACAAAAAGGTGTAAGTACACTTAAATTTATTAGCTGTTGCATGAAGTGAAAGTGAAAATGCGATATTGTGTCAAGCTTCCGCAAAGTAGCGCGACATGTTCGAGAACGGACGTAACAGATGTTGATATCTACTGCGAGGGTAGATCTTCAACTTACACAAATGCTAAGATCGTTGCTCGCATGAATGAACGCATTCTTGCAAACAGACGCGTTACAGTATACGAAATCGCAATTGAACCGTGTTATTTCACATGAAAGTGTGCCTACTATTATTATCAAGCATCCTGAATTCCGTAAAGTTTGTGCTTAACCCAACAAAGGGTATTAGACATTGGAGGGGAATTCTTCGCAGAAGACATAGAAAACCTTATGCCACGTCTCGGAAAAATGTTTAAATAAAAGAAGTGATTATGCCGAAAAGTAACTTTTGCATGAAACTTTAGTGTACATTTAACCCTTTACACTCTAAAAGATAATGAGATGCATAATTATACACGTGTGAGTGTAAGGATTGAATCAGAGCTTTAGGAAGCTCAAAAACATTGTTATTAATTTGTTGCAATTCCTAAAAATTAATCTATGTGTTTTTGTTATTATATGGCTTTAATAATAAGCGCTATCTAACAAGAATGTATAAAATATGCATCATTCATAATGTCGAGTCTGATTCGACATAGAGGTGCAAAGGGTAAGTGCATTATTGTAAGATTTCGATTCTGTTTTATTTTCTCAAGCAGTGTAGCTAACGTTTTGACTGAGGTAAATCTATTTATTACTGCTCATAACTGTATCTAAAGTCAGTCTTTACTAATGTAGTTCTGCATAAAAGCTTAAATTAGAGGTAGCGATCTTTATGTGCGTTAAAACAAATTTGTGTATGAAATAAATGCAACAAACTTTAATTATCTCGCATTATAACAGATATAATTGTATTTATATATGACTTTTTTATTCATATATATTAGATGAAGATTTGATTGTTTCTTCTCTCTGTAGAAATTTTTTTTTGTAAATTTTTCCTTTGCTTCCCGCTTTGTTCAAGTAGGTTTTATTATAAATCACTGAATTCATAAAGAATTTTCTAGAGGGATATACACTCCATTATCTGGCTGTCTCAATAATTTAATTTTAATCATAAGTGAAAATAAAAAACTAGCGAATGATACATTTCATATAAAATGGTATCTGATTACTTCAGAAAAGTCTTTTCGGTTCTAGACAATAAACTCAGAATTAAATATATATTTCTCAACTTGGATAACTCTATCGTTTAGAAATTTTGCAACTTTTCTCGTGGGAGGAAAATGACAGCAAAATGCATTGCCCGGATAGAAAACTTGGATAACTCTATCGTTTAGAAATTCTGCAACTTTTCTCGCTGGAGTAAAATGACAGCAAAATGCTTTCAAGAAAACTGAGACGAGAATTCCTCTTGACTTGGAAAAATAAAGCATCGAAATGCAGACATAACATCTAAAGCGGGATCAAAGAACATTTCATTAAAACTACGGATCAAAAAGTTTCTTTCAAAAATAACTCTAGAGGGAAAACTAGTATCCCGTCCATAAAGTTAGAAAAAATGAATAGGGATTTCTTAGCTGGGAATATTCCCTGTCGTCTTCAACATTTACCAAAATGTCCAATGACAGTGGACTAAAAATAGAAACTGGTCCAAAAAATTGCCGTGTTTAGAATTTTCTATGCTACTCGTAGAATAGCCGATATGAACACAAAACAACCATAACGAGATAGAGTCGTGATTTCATAAACTTTTTATATTCTTATATGAGAAGATAAGCTATGATTTTCCTAATATCTTTTTAACAAGTAGGCATACGTTTATTGAGCAATAGTTCAATTTCTTTTTTTAAAACTGGTGAAAGTTATTTTTTTATTAAATCTGGGAAACTTTTTTCTACGAAAATATCGAAAGAAAATAATATCCTTATTCTTCTTGTGATTGTCTTTTCTGATTTTGGCAGAATTATAAGTTACATTGACAACAAATCTAAACATGAAACACCTTTTGTTTTTTTAATTGATAATAAAGAATTTGAAATAATATAAAATATATAAAAAAATTTCAAAATCTCTGTACTTTGATTTAAAATTGTAACTCACACATAAAAGAAACAGTTAAGCTACAGATTTTTCAAATACTTGTTCAACATGTGACGCATTTCTCATTTGTCGTTTATTCAAATTTCAGCATGTCAGCGGTAATGGTATGCCCATGAAAGCGGTCTATGCGTAAAACGAATGAGTCAAAATGGAAAACTCAAAGAAAAAAATCCTGTGAAACTGATCATGAAAGGAAAACTCTAAGGAAAACAGAGGAATGTAATACTAATTGTAATAGGAAAACTCAATTAACCCTTTGCCTTCCAAAAACTAATTAGATATTTGATGCGTATTGCAATTCGCATTCGCAGATTAAATTCCAAAAAGGCTACACAATTAATTTGATTAGCAACCAAAGCAATTAGTACCGATCACAGTAAAATCCTGTCTAAATCGTTTGAATAAAAAGTTGTGTCATATGCGTTATGAGTCAACGGAGAGCTAAATGTTAATAGGAAAACTTCAAAGGTAAAAAGATTTAATATCAATGATACTAGGGAAATTCAAAGGAAAAAATTTAATACTAAGCATAATATCGGTTCTTGATATTTATCATTAGATTAACAGGTTTTCCCTTGAACATGAATGTGACACTGCTTTCCATCTAATATGAGAGACATATCAACGGATTTAAACGCAGATCTTATTTTATGAACGCTCTGCATAAAATCTGCAAAAAAACGGTAAAAAATAGAATCAGTCTAATGACAGATGATGGACAAACAGGTAACTGAAATCAAATTCTGTCTTCTACACCTCAATAGCAGGAGAAGTGGAACATAGAGACCGGAAGCAACTTCATGCTGTCAAACCAGCAGTATAGTTTTGGTCTTCTTTAAAGAACAGAAAAAGCTGATACTATTTTAACTCGGCTACGTCTGGGGCTTACAAGATTTACTCACCGTCAATTATTGCTTGGAGAACAAACACTTATGTCGTCACGATGCAACTCTATTATATCTGTTCACCACATCTTGCCAGAATGCTAAAATTTTAACTCCACATGTTCATATTTTTGCTCTTTTGGAGTCAATCCGTTTTTATTTAAACATAGTGCAGTTTTAATTGAAAATTTTTTAAATCGGTTTTTTATACATACGCAATCTTATACTTTTATATCGACATGATTTTACAATTTTTTTATGGCGCACTTTGTCAAATTAATGGCTCTTGCGGCAAAAAAATCCAACACAACCAACCAATAATCAGCCTTCACCTTTGAAATAATGTGCTAAACATGATTATGTTCTATTGAAAAAAAATCAAGCAGTTTCCTATTTTTTTCTATTATGTTGCAAGAATTTAACTAGGAATTCACAAGTATTTTTTGAATACTAATGTCAACAACCATGCATTGCCCTAATAATTGTTTAATTTCGCCCTTTTTGTCAATTTGAATTCCGTATTGGATCATTTTCGTTTCGACTGCTTTAATGAGCAGACACCTGCGTGTTCGAGTGAAATCTCCCTTGATAATGTAATTTTTGTCTTAGTTAAAATTACTTTCTACTAATAAAATTCTCTTAATTTTTATCTCCATCTAAAATTTTTTATTGTTAGATTTATCTTAAAAAGGCAGTTCGCATGCTCTTATTTATCCTTTGAATTCTCATCCACTAACATCTGATCTTCAG
The DNA here is from genome assembly GCA_013235015.1 of Araneus ventricosus. Lineage (NCBI taxonomy): Eukaryota > Metazoa > Arthropoda > Arachnida > Araneae > Araneidae > Araneus > Araneus ventricosus. Next base: position 39,543 of record BGPR01006983.1, read on the forward strand.
CAATATCAGCTTTTTCAGTATCTTCAAAAGTTACGCAATATCTTAATCAATTAAATAAACATTTGCAAAATTTTCTCATAACTGTGAAGCTGGTTTAATTAAGCTATTAAATAATAAGTTGTGTGGGATTAAATATAACTCGAATTTCATTTGTAAATCTTATTTGCACTGACTTTACATAATTTTTCAAACATTTCTCCAGATTGTCTCTTTTTATGTCACTCCGAATAATGATTCCAAATTTTGTCCCATTGGAAGCTCCAAATATAAGAACTGTAATGCATTTAAAATTAAATAATTTTCCAAAAGATGTATCGAAATTATGAGAGATTAGCTTATAGACCCAACGTTGCTCGGGATGAAAATATTTTCATGTCTAATAACTTAATGTAAAAATTACTTTTATGTAAACTGTTTGTAATATTCAATGTCCTCTCATCGTCTGCAATATTTAAAAAAACAAGTAAAGAATTGCGTTTCACTTTATTTATATAGATGCTTCAATATACTTGTGAGCAAAATTTGAAGAAAACCTAGTCAGTAGTATGGACTTCTAATGGCTTAAAACTATCCATGCCTTTCACTTTTATTGCATTATTGTTTAGCCTTCTCCTTGCGTCAGCAGAAGAGCTTGAAAAGCGCGTGCTCGGTGGAAAAATAGTTTTTAATTAATAAAATATAACTACTGAATTAATTGTGACGAAACATTGACGAAAACATTTCTTATGCTTCATAGTATTTGTGAGCAAAATTTGAAAAAAAAATCTATTCAGTAGGTTGGATTTCTATTCTGGACAAAACAAATTATGTTATAGTTTTATTTATATAGATAAAAGAGAATCAAGATTGTAAAAGCTGAGTTGCAATACCGAATTGCCTTTCGGCGCCAACCAAGCACGTGGTCACAGACTTGGCTGAATTTCGTTGTCGACTGAACTTTCAAACTCCAATATTCTATCAGGAAGATACTTAAGCCTTTCTAGATATATTGTATAAACTGTTCAGAAATCAAATGTATTTTTTTTTATTTAAAAATAAAATCAGACATACTCTGGTTGAAAATTCATTAACAGCCTATTTTCAGTAACATTTAAAAGGAAAGTTTAAGCGAACGTCAGAAACATGTATCATTTAACATAAGACAAATACAACAAATCTAGGATTCTATCTTCACGAAACAGATTAAATTAGCCTAGACGTTTGAACGAAGCAATGCTTCTGTGATACGTTATTTCCCAAAATGAAGAAAAGATAGACCAGAGAGACAAAACATAGACACGTCACTCCATCTTGTTAAGTGAAGGACACTCTCACACTGCGAATGACATATGACAAATCTTATTTTAAATGAATAAGATAAAGAAAGATTTGGAAGTTGAGTATGGCATGTGTCAGTAATGCAGTCATTTCGTCTGCAGTTGAACAAGAGTATCCTGTGGCATGGGCATAAGACAGTTGAATGTCCAAACCACACACTTCAATTTGAGTTACACACATTGAGGAGATGGTACATTTTTCAAGACTTCCATACGAATCCTCGTAGTATCTCTTTCCTTCTATCTATCTGTGTTTTTTCTTTTTATATTACGGTCCATCCTTTGAATACTATATATCTCATTTTTTGCTCCAGCTATGCAACATTGATGGGATATTAAAAAAACAAGCATTATGGATTTGTTCTGGTGTGTCTGTTATAATTGGTAATATATATTAGAAAATTTCGGATGTTACTTCTGGTAATCTCTAAAATGAAATTTTCAGATTTTTGATAGATTTGTTATTGGACTTTTTTATTTGTTACAAATACAACGTAAAAATATGCGAAAAAATAAACGAATACCACTTGAAAAATCCGTTGATCAATTCAGTGTTTAAAAAAGTGAAATCAGAATAAAAGGATTGCAAATATTTAAGTTGTTATTCATTTATAAAATGAAGAGAATAGTTAGTGGAAGCTAATAACCAGCCAAGCGCTTTAATAAAATTAATCATCTTATTTTAAGTGTTTTGGTACTTGACAACTTTTTTCTGAACTTCGAAGCAAGAACATAATCTAAATAGACAGACAGTCGCATTTTTCAAGACATTGTAATTAAGATACCATTTCTCCGACTAATCACTTAGAGGTAGTTTTCCTTTTTTTACCTAAATATACTCATTTTAACGAACCTTCTCTTTTTCTATTCTCTGGTTTGTCTTTAGGATTCGATTGCTTTTTCTCTCAACAAAACGAAGAAGAAATGTCGATTTCTTTTAGAATTTTGCAATTGATTATTTCTTCATAATTAAAATAAAACTACTTTTTTTATGGTATCAGGTTTGTGTTTTCGGTTAAAAATTTAAAGCACAAACGTATATATTCCTATGATAAATAGCCGTTTTATACTTCTCTAAATAAGTAAATACGTAAATATAATAACAATTAAAAAAGATGACTTCCTTCTAGATATATAGCATTTAAATATATAATTTTAGAAAGTAGAAAATCGAGAAAATTAAAGCTTTAACTTCTCAATCATATTCTTAGAATTTTGTTTTATGGAAGAAAATTAAAAATCTGACTACAAGGAACTAAATAGAAAACAACAGAAAATCAGTTTGAAACAAGTAATTTAAATCGATTAATTATTTTTGTTTTGAATTTTTAATATTTTATTTACATATTTTTTAAAGATTTATTAGTATAAATATTATTTTATTTTGAATATCTTATTTTTTAATTTCTATTTAAAGCTAATAAGTCAACAATATATACGTTACCATTTTAAACTTCTATAAAACAGTAATCTGTTCGAAAAATTCCTTACATTCTGTTGTAGCTTATCTTTTTTTGTGTTTGCTGACCAAAAAAATTCTGGCAAAATGGTGAAAAAATCTGATATCTTTCAAAGAAAACAATTAAAATAGATAAATTTATAAAAAGAACAGAGAAAAATAGAAAAAAACTTTGTTAAAACTTTTGGCTTATTTTTCCTCAAGAGCATCAAATTTTCAAAAAAGAATTGAGTCCATGTTCATAAAAAAAATAAACTAAAGTAAGGACCATCTCAATTATATTTATATCACATCCTCAGAATTCTATTTGAAACGATTTCTCACCCGGACACACATTAAACCATATTTTATTCCGGCTATAATTTCCTTGGGGAGGAAATCAGATACTTAAAGCAGAGAAAATCCTGGAGACTTAATCTTTTGTCACACAGTTGAAAGTAATATCTCTGGGGGTGAATCGGAAAGAAAACTTTCTTCCTGTTCAAATTTTATGTCTTTTTTTTCCTTTTAAAACTCCGCCATCAACATATTTCAGAATCCGCAGACACTAGGGAAAAAATCATTGTTAAAAAATGCAGAACAGAGAAAGAAAACAGTTTTGTCTGCGTCCTTGTGTCTTTTTTTTTTATTTTCTGATGCGAGATGAATCCACCCAGTTCAAAATAGGAAAGAAATACGTATTTTTTCTTATTGCTCAACTATGAATTCGTTTTTATATCGAACCAATCTCCCACTTTGAAATCTCTACATTGCAAAAAAGAATATTGAATCTACTTGGTTGAGTTTTGCAGAATATTTGCGGTGTTATAGCATGACATGGGAATATTTTGTGAAGAGATGCAAGAAATGTACTGGCTGTTATCACAGAAGGTATTTCCAGGAGATTTGGGAATTCTGAGGAAATGCATTTTTTTTACATGTTTTTACAGTAAAGTGAAAGAAAACGCCAAAAAAATCCCTACGAGAATGTTTCTGTCAACGTAAGATAAGCAAATGGATCGAAAGTTTTCCAAGGTATTTTTAATACAAATATTAGATGGTTAAAATCTATCAATTTGAAATAGATTGTCGTAACCGTATTCCTAAGTGGAAATTTCCGAGTGTATTTACTTTCTTAGTTCATCATAAAGTAGGCAGTAAGTAGTTTCTAGATTTCCATTTGAAAGCGTTTATATTATTTATTAAAAGAACATATTCCGCTTACTTTTTCTGTAAAAGCTTTTAAAAACTGAAACATCAAAATAAACGGAGCTTCAACATAGATTTTAGAAATTCATGTTGAATGAATTGATACTGCAGTGAGAAACATTTATTCGAAATCTATTTAGAATTGTGCCTTGTATGTAATAGCAGTATGATAGTCTTCCCAAAAAGAAACAAAAGTTTTAAAATGAATCAATAATTCCTAAGAGTGTTTTTAACGATACTGGTCTCCTTCAAAATACTTCCCTCTTCTGTTTTTACACAGCCTCCAACTTGTTTTCAATTTCTACAATGACTCATGGGAATCATTTTAGGACGGCACGTAAATCTCAAAGCGAATTTTCTCGTCCCTCTCCTGCTATTTCAAATCCTCAGCTTTTCAAGATGGATTTCTACTTAGGGAACCAAAAAAATCCATTAGCTTGAATTTGGAGAGTTAGGGTTTCTTACCATATGCTTTAGAAAAATTGATTCGCATTTGAATGAATCAGCAACTCCTAGCCAAATATGACTCTTCATATTTTCATCAAGAAAGACACAAGGCATAAATTTATCTGAAATGCAATAATTCTGCAGTTTATCAGTCAAAATTAGGTGAAAGAAATTTTTTCTGCTTTCTAGATTTTCGGCAATTTCATGTGCATTTGAACAACGATTTGCTGAAATCAATGCCCGCATTGCATCGACTTGAAAATCGTTTGTTGACGTCATCGTTGATCATTGAATGGCACTTAGTTTATGGATCGTCTGTTCTGGTGTTCTGCCAGGTTTTAAATGTCGGTAATATTCAGAGCATTAGCACAGGCTGAAACAATCCTCTCCCTAAGATTTTTGTATCATCTAAAATGCTTCAATAAAGGTTTTACAGAAATTTACACAAAATCTCATAGCCACTCGTTGCTCTTCTATTTTTAATATATATAAAAAAAATTGCCAATCACACAAAATACTGGTTCCATCAAGTACTCACAAAATAGAAACAAAATGATATGGTGTTCTCGGGAAAAATGCGTGGGCAAGCTCAAGGTTAATGTTATCCGACATCATTAAAACAAGGTTCTTAGGGCGACGTGTTAAAGCTCTAATTTAAAATTTCGGTTTCTTGAACAAACCGTGTATGTGAGTGTGATATGTAAAGTAACAGATATACAATTGTTATTAAGAATAACTTATAGGATCTTATACGTTGCACTTTTGCCCACACTTTTTGTCACGGTGATAGGAATATGATTGTTCTTTTCAAATATTTTTTCTACTACAAAAACTTCATTACTTGTTGATACAAACTGGACTAGACCCTTTTATCTTTTGTTAGAATTCTCTTTTCTGCAATTATAGCAAATTAAATTTCTTCTTAAGAGTAAAAACTTAACATGGCCATAGCCAGTGTTAAATTAAGAAAATGTTTTTTGTATCCTATATCGGTTTTATGCCTACATTTAGATCAAATGTAAAAAGCCTTTACTGTGAAAATGTGCGAAGTTTATTATTTCAAATACAACAGTGGAAAATAAGAATTTTTCTTAATAATAAAGTATCGTTACTGCATTGTTTGAGGTACTCAAATCAGCAACGTGCGAGTATGACGCACAGGACCAGAGACAAATTTACCTTAGTATGAGATATTCTGTACAAAAATAACCTGTAAGAGCGAATCACTGCGGTTTCGCAAATGTTGAACAGAAAATGCAGCAAGAACAGATGTGGATTGTGTGACTGGATTACATGAGTTTCTATCTGTTGACAAATGCTTTGCCCAAGTATAAAAGTGAGCTAGGTATTTATACAGGGTAGACGATGGAGTATATATGCTACGGTCAATGTGGATAATCGGTTATTGTGGATAATCAACTGTGATTATCCATAATAACCGAATAAGCGGGTTAAAGTGGATAATTTATGAAAATTTCACATTAACTGTTTATTGTGAATAATTACCGATGAAATTTGGTCAATGTGATTAATTGCATCGAGGTGTGTTCTCATTGATCAAAATTCATTGGTAATGTGATTAATTTACCCCTTGCGGTAAAATGAGGAGTATAGCTCGTCATTGGTTTTAATGCTATACAGCACCATACCATGATTAAATCTTACCGGAAGGGGTTAAGCAAAATTATTCTAACATTCAATGAGCAAGCGAAGCTACTAGGTTCCAGCTCCCGCTGCCAGAAAAGTCATAGTATGTTTTTCAAAGTTTAAAAAATCTGCCCTGTGCCCACTTTAAATTCCTCAGGCATCGCGAGCACATTTTTTTCTCCTTCATTTAAGTAATTAAAAAAACGTAGATTCCTTGCATTCAATGAGCTAGTGAAGTTACTAGGTTCCGGATCCAGCTGCTAGCGAAGCCGGTGGATGTTTTATTTAAGTTTTAAAAAATCTGCCCGGTGCGTACTTTAGATGCCGCAGACATAGCGAGTGAGGGTGAAATTCCTCATTTGGAACAGGAGATAGTGCAAAGACAACCCACAAATACTTTGGTTTCGAAAAGATTTAACTTTAAGCGATTAACTTTCAACTGTGACACACACACCTCAAATTTTCAAATAGAAAAAACCAAAATAGATTTCAAATGAAAATAACAACATTGACTAAATTTCATTGGTAAATTATTTATAATAACCGGTTAATGCGATAAATTCTAATAAATTATCCACTTTAACTGGCTTATTTGTTTATTATGTATAATCGCCAGAGTATTATGCACAATTACAGCGGTAATTATCCGAAATAACAAATTATCCACATTGACCGTAACATATATATCGCGGTATTGCTTAAATTGGAAGTCGTTTAAATGAACGTCGTAGTTGGATTATCCTTCCTAAAGGATAAATTACCTTTCTCTGATTCTATGGCACTGGTAATTATCATTAAAAGTAATGTTAATTTAGTCAAGTCAAATAATATTTGTAGGTAAGTATCTGCATTAAAATCAAGACTATAATTATACAAGGTGATTCAAAATTCAACGTACAATATGTAGGAAGGAAACGGAAATACCAAAATCTCATATGAAAGCATACCTCAAACGCCAACCGAATGAGCTAGAGAGCGCCACTCATCAGTGATGTAATTGATTTCAGGACTAGTAATTTATTTCGTATGTCGCGTTTAGCTATCTTGTCCTTATCATGTAGGATTGATTTTTTCTCTCATTCTGTAGCACTGACAAGTTTCAGTGACTTTATGTTAGTTTAGTCAAGCCGAATAATATTTCTAGCTGTGTATTACTGTAATAATCTAGATTATGAGCTCAATGAAATTAGTAATCTAAGTATTACTATAAATGTGATACATTTTCTCAGGTATAATTTGTTTTTGTTTTCATTCTTTTGTGAACTGACATTGCAAAGAGGACTACACCACACAGTAACATAAAGAAAAGTTTCAGATAATTTTTACTTTAATAACCGTCAGTACAATGGTATTCACGTCGAACAATAAGTTTCTACCAATAAAAAAAATAAAGTGATTTTACTACTCGTATTAATTAGTACATTACTTAAAACAGAATAGTGTTTTCCTTAATTGGAATTCATTTACGATAGAAACACACACAAAATTGCTTCCATTTTAGTATGACTCCGAATAAGAATACCATTTTAACGTAATTTCAGTATATTTTGTTCGGCATTCCTGCGCATTAAAGCTCGCTTTAATATCATTATAGCATTCAAAGGAGAAAAAGAGAAGGGAAATAATTAGAAAAACTCTACTGCTCCCAAATAAATTTTATGTGAACCGTGTAAAAGTTACAAATTCTTCCGTCACTGAACGTTGGCTGGCACTTGATTTAGAACATGAGAGTAATAAAAGTGGCAGCGAGATAAATGGCTTTTAGTACCTTTAAATAAGCGCCTTTCCGGGAGAATTTTTTTAATGTTTATTCCTTTGGAAAGATCTGGTTCAAAATTTAGTTTGTTTTAGACTCAAAAATGGGGCCTAAATAAGGTATATGATCTGGAACATGGTTTCAATAATAAAATAAACTTAAATTTAAAAAACTTAATACTTTATTTTTAAAACTTATCACGTCTTCCTTGGCGATTCAATAGCAGAATTTTTTTAAAAAAATGTTTGTTCTTATTTTGTTACGTTAATGGTATTTATTTCAAATAGTCATAATCTTTATAAATTTTTGCTTGACGAAGAAAGCCTTTATTTCTCCTTTAGAAATATTATTTTTAGCTTATAAAAATATTTTTTCTTACTGTAAAATGTCACCTTATTTTCAGTTTTTTAAGAATAAGATTCTTTATATTGAGTTCTGATCCAAAACTTTAAACGCAGGAATTTTTTGAGCCACAGTTTTGTAAATCAATATGAATAAGTGTGAAGCATACAGGAAAGGTAATTTAGAAATTCAGTTCTGAATTTAAATTTGAATTAAAATAAAACAATTAAAAATTTTAGTTAAAATTTCTTTATTAAAATCCTTCAAAGTTAAAGTCAGAATTCAATAAGTAAGTAAACTGTACTATAAATTATCAAATTTTGTAAAAAGAATTTTAAAAAGGCAAAAACTTCTATTGGTACAAATACGTATCACTTCACAAAATAGTTCTGAATAATCCTGTACAATTTTCTTTTTGCTGTTGTAAATAGATTTTAACTTTGTATTCGGATTTTCTTTTGGAAAGAGAATTAAGCATGGTAATCAAACAACACGATCATGTTCCGACCAGCTTTGATGTTCATTCTAAACCTTCATCACAAAGTAAAAATATGAATTTTTTCTAAAGAAAGGACATTTAATTTTAAAGAAAGGATAAATAAAACTTTTTAGATATTTTCGCACTTCTTTATTATTTTTACATCGCCATACATCTCATTAGTCGAGAAAATTCAAACAACTATACAAATGCTTAGTTTGAATAACACCCACAGAGAGTCACATTCAATCGTTTACATCGCTGTTATCCTGTCACAGGTTTCTTTAATTAAAATAGCTAATGGAGAAGAAATCTAGAAATATACAGGGTGGTCATAAATTATTGGACCCCTTTCAAAAATTAATAAAATAAATTAAAAATGTTACAACTACGTTTTTTTTAAAAAATGAGAGCGCATTTAAAAAAAATTTCAGATAGGTAATTAGTAATTTTCAGATAGGTAACGCGCCGTTACGGTGGTCTATGTGGTTGTAAATTATTGGACATCTTCAATTTTTGCGAGCCATTGTCTGCGAAAGTATTAAAGCTAGAAGAAAATTAAAGGCATTTATTTGTTCGGAATCTTACTTTCCTTAATTTGTTAAATCAATTGTAATTCGAAAACTAAATAGTTGTCGAGATGTTCAATAAAAGCTAAAAAAGGAAACAAGAAAACGCTCATCGGCTTCTGCTGATCGGTAGCTATTGCGTATGGAATTATCTCACTGTAGCAAATTTGGAACGCCATAATAGCACACCACCTATCTGAAAAAAACCTTTTTTATTTGCTCTCTTATTTAAAAAAAGCGCAGTTTTTTTATTAATTTTTAAATGGGCCCAATAATTTATAATAGCGCTGTATTTTATGACTCTAAGGTAGTTTTCTTTATTCAAAAAATCTTATACTTTGTCAATCAAATAAAAGAACAATCAAAGCATATAGAAAATCTCTCAGAAACATATTAAATGTGTTAAATGAGTGACTTCTAATTCTTGTAAAAAGAAGTGTAAAAGTGTGTCACTTGAAATGGTTACGTATGAAGGAAGGAAAATAAATTTATCCAAAAACGCCCAAATGAACCAGCGGACGTTGCATATTTGTCTATATGCCTAAAAATGTCACTTTGTTTACAAATTATAATAAAAGAAAACTTAAAAATAAACTATTAAATTTTTCTATTGTCTGGAAATTGTGTTAATTCTTCGATGACTATTAGTGTTGAAATATTTCATTCTAATGTAGAATTTCATTGCAATGCCATTTCATGTTTTTTTCCGTCTCCTTAAATTGAATCAAAACCGATGACATAACTGATTTGTAAGAAAATATTGCTCTTTTGGCAAGATTGCAAACAATTATGATTCAATTATCACTCTCCCTTTTATTTAAATCTTGATTTTTAAATACCATTCATTAAGCGTATCATCGGTTGTACAACTTCACAGCACGCTTCTATTAATTCACAGCACGCTTTTGAAACTAGAATTCGAATTCTTTGACCATGTCTTTGCAGCTGTAACCTCAAACATCTTTAAGTGGCGTCATTTTGTCTTGCTTACTTTCCACCCTTCCCTTAAAGTAGATAATCCTATACAGTCAAAAATTGTCATTAAGAAATTTTAAGCTATTATATTTTTTCAATTCCTAGCCATTTTTTATGACACTGAGATGAACAATAAGTTTATAATAAATTGAAAAAATCATGTAGAATTCATGCATGGAATTTCAAGTTTTTTGTAATCCATTTTGTGTCTTTGTGGTTTTAAAAACTAAATCAAATCTTATAACATTACCACCTTCTAAAGAAACAATATCTATTTTTCCACTGATTTTTTTCCCTCTTAAATCAGAATATCTATACAGCACTCGTATCATAAATTGAATGACTTTACAACCGCTCAACGCTGCACAGCACGCTTCTTTAAACCCGAATTCGAATTCTCTGGCCGTCTCTTCGTAACTGTAACGTCAAGTATCTTTAAGTAATATAATTTTGTCTCTTATTTATTATTCAGAGTGAATTTTGTAGCCGCTTGACACGCTTACTTTCCTTCCTTGCCGTAGAGTAGATATCAGATTTCTAGAAAGCAAAGGATGCATTTGGTTCACTGATTCAATTTTTCTCTTCGACATAGCTTACGATCAGTATTCTGAATCTCATACAAAACGATATTCTTTTAGGGTTTCGATGTTTATTTTATTTTAGTGACTTAACTAAATTAGATTAGAAATAGGGTAACGTCGTATAATGATTTGTGAATGCGAGGGATAATAGAAAAATTAGGATTTTTTTAACCGAATGATTTTTGTGTATGTGTATTTTTGATCAAATCTTTTGTTCGACTTTTATTAAATCTTGTCTGTGTTTGTTTTCCCGATTTTTACTTTCATTACTTCTTATTAAATGATTTTTTTAACTTCTTTCTCAAATAAATATTTATTTCATAAAGAATTATAATAATTAAATTTCCATTATTTGCAATTTTCAATATGAGGAGAAACTCGTGAAAAAGTTGTAAAACGTGATTTTCATATCTGTTTTCTACACTTTTCAACTTATTAGCTAGGAAAATAATCTGTCGCTGTCCATTGGGATGATAACTTATTCCTTTGGTTCAATCCGACTCAAATGTGGAATCAATTTGATTTGTAAGATTTGAATTACCCTCCGAACAGATGATGGCAGATCCTACACGAACGGCGCTTAGTCATTAACTTTCTGACGTCTGAGTATCAAGTGTGTCTATAGTGGGTGAGTGAGTGAGTTTCGGTTTTATGGCGCAAGGGCCAGACTTGGCCATGCTGCGCCAAACATATGGTAAGATGTACAGGCAAATGGTAATATGTAAAAGATTCTTAAAAACGAAATATGTTATTGTAAAATAATGTGGAGAAGAATCTTTGTTCTTAAAACAAGGTTAAAGGGAACGATATAAAATTCGTAATGTCTAAATAAAATGTTAAAATGCAATTATTTTCAGAAAGATAAAAATGTTTGGATGGGGGTGTTCCCCAACTAAATCACAAATATTTTGAGATGATGTATTAAAAAAGTGCAATCTATGGTGGTTAAAAAGAGGACATTCGGTTAAAATATGAATGACTGTGAAATCGACATGGCATGTATAGCATCTTGGAACCCGTTCACCAAACAAAAGATGTTTGTGGGTGAAACGGGTGTGACCGATACGGAGCCGAGTCATTCTGACATCAAGCTCTCGTACCGGCAGAGCAGGCCACAACGTAATCCTGGGTTTAATGGAATGTAATTTATTGGAGATCTGGAGATCCCATGATCCTTGCCATAAATTATGAATATGATGGGAGACGAATTTCTTTACGTCAGCGTAGGGAAGCGGTTGTTGCCAAGAAGTAGTTGCTGTCTTTGCAGCAGTATCAGCCAATAAAGTGTGTCTATAGAATAGCATGGAAAGGAATAGAAAATTATTCCCCCACCTGCTTGGGCCGTATATCTCAGTTGAAATGGGAAGATAGCAGACCATACACGAACGGCGCTTAGTCGTTAACTTTCTAACGTCTAAGTATCAACTACGTCTATAGAATAGCATGGAAAGGAGTAGAAAATTTTTCCTCCATCCGCTTGGGTCGTATCTCAGTTGGAATGGGAAGAGAGCGCTGAACAGAGTTACGATGATTCCATGTTCCAGTCCAAGGCTAATGGTTTCGAAGCGACTTCCCTAATTATCTTTCATTAGATTTGATGGATTTCTAATTGCTTCATAACAATGCTTTGTACAAGCCAAAGTTCAGTAGGGCACGTCTGCGTTTTCGTATTAGTAAATACGGAATGAATACCTCAAGTCTTTTCCAAATTATTCCTACAACATACGCTTCTTCGAATAAGAATTCTGAACACAGTTAGTTATTTTAAGATAAGAATTAGTCAAAAAACAACTGATATTGCTATATTCTGTTGTATATTCAATTTATAAATAAAGACATTTGAAAAGTCTTTTTCCGATTGCAATAAATCTATATCATATAACCTGTATAAAGGAATATAATCATTTTCCTCCTTCTTTTTGTGGTTTAAAAGAATTAAAACTGGAAACATTTTGAAATATTTCACGATAGCTTAGCTAAATTAAAAATCATATGGGGAATAATGTGGCAATTATAAATGTGTGATATGAGATATATTCACAGTTATATGTTCTGTTTCCTTTTTCATTAAAGTTTTATGCTATTTATTGAAGTTAAAACTATCTTCCGTGTAATTAAAGCATTGTCAACAATCTTCATAACGCGAATTCAGATATGAAACATTTTGAAACAAACATTTTTTTGAATAAAGAATTTTGAGTAATGAGCTCAGTGAGTTTTCTTCAGTGAGAAAATACAGCACATGTAGACTTCTTTTAATTTTCATACAATTTAGAATCGGCATTTAATTTGTAATCAAAGCAACCATGCTTTTTAGTTGTTTAATGAAAATTAATTATAAACCAATTAAGCATTGTGTGCTAAATACAAGCAATCGCGTATTTAATCATCAATTAATGCACTATTATTAGTAAATTCGAATTAATGGCCTTCAGAAATTATAAAATTTTTTTGTTCAATCCATTTAATTGTGGCTTAAAAACGTTGTAAAGTTTTAACTTCGGAATTGGAGAGTTGTGTGCTTGAAACTCCACGCTCTACTAAGTATGTGGATCTGGTGTATGTTAAAGCTACTGTCGTGAGTTAAACATACTTAACCCTTTCTTGGTCGGCGTCGCATATCATGCGACGAAGAGAAAAATTCCATCATTGAAAGTGAATTCGTCGCTACTTATGCGTCTCGTTATATTCCACGATTTTGACAATGTAGGCAATAAAATAATTTGCAATAAATTATCTCAATGTGTTTTTTATGCTCTGATGGTCAAGAAAGATTCTAAAGCTGTTTTCATGGTAAGATTGTAAGACAATTTTTAAAAAACATTTTTTTACATATGATAATAATTCTTTTCATGCGGATATTTATCTTAAATACCTCAAATCAATAGATTTCAATAATATAATATCAGAGAGTATTTTTCTTTAATTTAAAACTTTGGTGCACTGCAGGGAAAAGCGATCAGTGAACGGGATATCACAAGAATGGTCACCAGTAGGTCAAGCAAAAACTGCTTACTGACAAAAATATTTTGCATTTTCGAATTCGGGATAAAACATATATTCATTTTCAGCAATAAAAAAAAATTCTTTTCTGGGGTCGGAAATTCGAAAAAAATCCTATCAAGAAGGGGTTAAGTTGGTGTGGTGTGGAAGTTCGGAAAGTGAATTGTCATCTCAGAGTTCACTTTTTTCTTCTGACCATGATTCCATCCCAAAATAAATCTCGTGTTTCTTCAAATTGCAACACAAACATATTTACTCTAGCTATATTTTTTATCTTAAGATAAAATCAGAACGCTGACACGGAAAATAATACCTGGATTAAAAAAGTCGGACTTTTTGCAACTCATGTTTCACGCAGAATAATTTGCAGTTAAATTGATGTTCTTACATGAATTTACAAGCATCTGAAGGCTTCCAGGAGAATAGGACGGAACACAAGCAGTTTTCGATTGAAAAATCTCATTTGAAACCATTTCACGAAAAGAAAAAGCCTTTAGAATATTTAAATAAATTTACATGAATATCAATTATCAACACAATATCACCAACCAAATAGAAAATCAATGAGTCAACTTTCGTTTAGTCACAGCTCTGAAATAAAATGTTTAACGGACATAATTATCTATTTGGATATATATTGGGATTATAGATTATTATAATTATAGACTGGGATTATAGATTACTATAATTATAGATTGGGGTTATAGATTATTATAATTATAGATTGGGATTATAGATTATTATAATTATAGATTGGGATTATAGATTATTATAATTATAGATTGGGATATGCAATATGTGCCAAATTACAAACTTTACAGAAGATCGGAAAAGAATTTCTAAGCCTCGCAGTACTTAAGTTAGTGGCAACATCTACGAATGCGATTTTCAATCACTTAGAGCAAGTTGGACGCTTATATAGTTTCCAAGATTTAAAACAGGGATTTTATGCGAAGACAATTGCATTTTTGATATTTAGTAAATTTTTATTTCCAGTCTTCAATTCTTGCAATTAATAAGTAACTGAAATAAAATCAAAGCAACATTTATGAATAGAATTAAATATTTAGTTCAAAATCTACGCAACTTTCCTTAAAAAGTTCAAATTCACTTAGTTTTCGCTAGAAAAGGCTCCTTTCTAATCTGACCTAACTATAGTACCCAAGAAGTAGACAAATCATTTCCTGTTATTCTTGAAACGCTCCAATTTGTCATGTCAGAAAAGAATTCGAGGGACAGTAGCTACACGATAAGGAACGAAGACAAATTTTCTGCTAAACGCAAACCGAAGCATTTAACAAAAGTTACATCACCTTCCTTGACTTCCCTCTCTTTTGAAATTTCTAGAGTCGGTGGATAGTAGATCAATCTTTTGTTCTGCCGTCGTATTGCTCTCGGTCCCTTTTCAATTTCGAAAGCTCGTCTCAAGTACTTAGAAAGGCATTTGAAATATAGTGCTTTGAGTAAATGTCTACTTTTAATTGCAGTCGGAAACATTGAAATCTTGATTAGGGGAAATTTTGAACTCTGTACTGCAGAAAAATATATTCTTTTCCTTAAAGTTAGGTTAGTTAGTTTTCTTAGCTTATGTAACATTAAATGTATGATGACGTTTGAGTAATTCCGTGAATCTTCAAAATGTAGTGACGTAAGTGCAAATCTTCAAAAATCTGGTTTTCAAGTAGTATATTTCACAATAAAAGTTTTAATGAGCTGCAAAAGATAGGCAGGTAATTTATGTTTAAATTAATTGTTATTTCCAAATTATACACAATTTTTCAGAATGGTCAAAATATCACATTTTATTAGTTATAAACAATAAATGTTGTAGCATCCTCGTCAAGATCAGATCCTCACAGATCATATAGTTCAACCAGGATAATGTGAATGCCGTGGCATTTCCATATTGAATACATGAATAACTTTTAATAGAAGACATTTATTTGTAAGTTCACTTCATTATTTCTCTTCATTAGATAATTATTCTTCAATGTATAAAAAAATCAAAGAAAATAAATTCATAGTTATATAAAATATGTATATACACAAACGAACTAAATTTCTTGCATCATTATTGGGACTGAAAGTTTCTCAGCCATATTTTTACAGTGTCAGAGTTGAAATATGCAGGTTGTATATGATGTTATTGAAATTATTGCCCGGCATACCTTGGAAGTTTGTTTTATAGTCTTGATATCAAACGATGATAACTTACTGCCTATCGCTTAATTTGTGGCAGATAACGGAAATTATCAGGAGAGAAAAAGACAGTAAAGGAACTTACTCTCTTAATTACAACCAGCTATGTCTTTCGCGTCAAGTGTTAAGTTTCTAATCTACGCATTGTGCCATCTGACGGAAATATAGCTGTACTAAAATGGATCTAGCTGTCGGTTACAATCTTTGACATGTTTTACCACTCTTCAACGGTTAGAATCCTTGGTGAAGTGTTTCCTAGGCATTTTTGAGGCTTATTTTGAATAATTCCCAATCATGTAGTATACAGTGGCCGGTCATGCAAGTTTATTGTTTGGGTATTATATGTTTGAGAACTTCTCTTTTAAGATTTCTTCAGATTCAGTGCCAGAGTTAAAATATGCAGAAGGTATACGCGGGTTGGAATTTATTGGCCGGGATACCGTGAAAGTTTGTTTTTATAGTTTTAATTTTGGAAAGATGAAAACTTACTGTTTCTTATCGCAGAATTTGTAGCAGATAATGTTAATTATCAGACAGAGAAAAGCCAGTAAAACAACTTATTGTCTTAATCACAACCAGCTATGTCATTCACGTTAAATGTTAAGTTTCTAATTTAAGCATTGTGCCATCTAACGGAAATATTTAAATAGCTAAATAAAAAAAAACTCTAAGCTAAATAAAAATACTCAATGAATCAGTTAGCTATTTTTTAAAGTGCATAATGATTTTAAAAAATTAAGACTATATAGCATTAAATGCAGGATAATGTTCCTTATAAATTTGAATGCTATAGCGTTTATTTCATTTTGCATCACAATAAAAATGAATGATATAGCACTCATATCTGAGAACGTGTTAAAACAGAATGGATCTATATTTAAGCAATTAATTAATTTTAATCATAAAATGTAATTTCTTTCTTTGAAGACATGATTTGTATATTCAAATTCCTTTTTAGAACCAAACCTCAATCTCATCAATGCTATGCATCATTCTATGAAAGCATTTTTTATGCAACTAAAATTATCCTATTTCCGAAAAGAATAAAATACAATAATGCTTAATTTAAAAGATTTTTTAAGAAAATACTTTTATTTATCAGCAGAACATTTTTATTTTTATTACTTCCCAATTTTTGATATTTGGATCTATCATTTCACAAAAACATTACCAGGAAAGCCACTAGAACGGAATCAAAACTTAATTTTATTAATGATTAGCTCAAAATATTAAAATAGTACTATCTCTGTCCCATAATAATAGAAGAAGTTGATAAATTTAATTTCCCCCATAATAATAGAAACAAAAGAAAATAAATATATAACGCAACATTTAATATCAAAAAAACCATAGCAAATTAAACAATAAATTAAAATTATTACTCCTAATTTTTATTTTGAGTGTTCAGATAGTTTCATTCATCATAGGTCATTCTGTTGCACTTAAATTGCTTTGCAGCTAACGTAATTGCACATTTCTGCAACTTTTCGTTTTTCTTTTTTGATGCATCCAAAACTGGACAATCGCAACTCGATCTTTGCTTGAAAACTCTTTTTTTCCATCTTACTTTTACAATGAGTTGATATTCAACTGAAATAAAACAATTGATTTCGATCAGAGGATGAAATTAGAAAAATAATTATAATCCGTAATAATTAGGTTAACCTAACAATTGAAAGATGTGTCAAAACAAATTACAGATGTCATGAGACATTGATATTGACTTAAGGCTTCGCAATTTGCGCTACAACATAACTTACAGCTGTATTCTCCAATAATTCCCGTTGAAATATTCACTTGCTACTATTATTGTGGGACAGAGGTAGTATATTGTAAGAGAATGCGCAACTGAACAAAATTTTGTACATCTAGCAAATGAAGAAATGAGTGAAAATGGATTAGAAAATTCCATCCTTATAAACATGAAACAATTCAAATTAAATAAAATGCTTAAAACTCTTATTACTTACAATAAGGCTATATGAGGCAAATCAATTTTCAAAGTTACCATTGCTTTGACTTCATATTAAATGATAAAATAATATTACAGATAGTTCGGAATTAAATTTCAAAAGAAGTTATTTGCATGTAATTTTTCTTTTCTTTCTGATAATTTATTTATCTGAATGAAAATAAGACAAGTCTTACGGGACGTAAGAAAAATAACAATATCGTAGAAATTGCCAACTAAACACATTTGTTTTTATAATTTTTGGTGCCTAGTCGGAAATGACATCATTTTAAGTCGTTTAAGGCAGGCAGCGAAATTCATGAATATTTATCTGTTTTTTCAGATTCAGTTTTCAAGCCTTTCTTATATTAAACATCCAGGATAACAATCGCTAAGAATGCGCATATATTAGTTTATTTCTCAAATTTGATTATGCATTTCTTAAGGCATTAAATTTGAAGCTGATTCATTTTGACAACAAGCTTTTATTTTTTTATTCCAATGAAAAGTTGTTTTCTATTTCGTAAAATTTTATTCAAGTCAAGTGAAGCTTCAATTTTCAGCTGCAATCCAGATACAGAAAAAGTCGTAACTAGAAAAAATTCAGTTTGACATCCGAAAAAAACATTTTCTCTTCCAAATGACTCAAAAACCTCCATGACAAAAAGTAAACGATGACGTTGTCTGTTTTCATCACAACACAAATGAAGGCGCTAGTAAACAAGTTAGAAGTTAATCACTGTCATCATTAAATTTTATGCCGGTAAACAAATGTTTTCGATATGATTTAAATAGTTGCTTATAATTTTGACTGTAATTTATCATGCATGCACACTGCTACAATTCAAATAGAAGCGAAAGATATTTTTTCCTAAATATACTATTTTCTAATTAGCTCTTACAACATATTAAATAATGTATATATATACAGGCACATACAAACACAGAAACAAATGCAATAACCAATTAAGAAATTAGTTTTAATCAAATAAATACTTAAATCAAAGAAGTAATATTTCAGATGAAGTGAACTTAGGAAATGGACACTATACGATTAACAAAAATTCTAAAAAAGATTTAAATATGAGAAAAAATTTCACAAATGCAGTGAATGCGCCAATGCAGCAGTACAACCGAAAAGTGAGAAATCTAATTTTAATTGCAAATCTTTTTCTTCAATTTTACGAAAAAGATGCTGTTTTAAGTCTAAATTCAGCTTTTAGATATATAGATGACATCCTGGTTTTTAACTTTAAACATTTCTCTTCAGTTAGTAGGGATATTTATCCTGAGGAACTAAAATTAACAAAAACTAACGATAATAATATTAAAGCTATTTTTCTTGATCTTGATATTGACAGTCATAACGAATTAAATTTAAGCATTTACAACAAAAGAAATGAATTTAAATTTAATGTTAATAGGTTTAATTTTTGGAATTCTAATATCTCTTTTAAGATCTATAAAAACACAATATTACATCGGTTACTAAGGATTAAAAATATTTGTAACAATTCGGAATAAAAGAAAAAAAAAATTGAACATTTCAAAAACAATCTGAACTCCAATAAAATTCCCGATTATCTTTATTTACCCTTATTCCACAGCGTTCTGTAGGGACAAAAAAACTTGCTAATTTTTGCCTTTATTCTATTTGCCTTTGATCTATTATATTTTACAGTTGGTCTCATTTTGGTTAATTGCTTATTGTTTACTTTCCGATACTCGTAAAAAAGTTCCTAGGACTTCACGGACAGCAAAAGGTTTCTAAGAGTCTTCACTTCTCACTCCTAGTAAAATATTTACCGCGACTTATGACGTTAACCATTAACTGTCAAACACCACAGCCGAGTTCACGTCAGCACTTTTAAACGATATTCGTACCGTGTGCTTTGCGTCTGTTTCCTTTGTCTCTCCTCTTATGGATCATTGGGTGCGTTTTGACACTTTTTTCTTCATTTTTGTTTTGCTTTGTTGATTATGAGGTTGGGTTTCATGTGTTTTATTTCAAATGAACCTGAGCTTTTTATTTTTATTATTTTTATTTCTATTTTTTTCATTTGGACTCTTGGCTCTTAGCTTTGTTGGACCGGACATTGGCGTTTTGTTCCCTTTTTTGTTGTTTTGGTTTTTCTTTTTTGACATGGTTTTGTTTTCTTTTGTTAATATATATATATAAATATATATATATGTACACATATGTAATGATTTAATATTTTTAAGGCTTCTTCAATTTTAATTACTTCTGCTTCAATCGTAATAACCGCACTTCCACTTTAACTTCCAGTCACGAGTATTTTCCGGGGAATCCCTTTTTTCCAGGTATTTAAGCTGTCTGCGCATTGTTAACGGCCCTTTTTTTAAACATGTGACCTGAGTGCTAAGACGCGCCGCTTCGAGCGTTGCCTCTTCAATTCTTGTAATGGCTACATTTTGGAGTATGATTACGTTACCTACTTAAATCAATCTGCATTTTCATCTTTACAATGAATAAATAGAAGTTAGATCAACCACTGCCCTTTTATTGAAAATGAGTGTTAACACCTCACTGTTAGAATGATGTTACTATATTTTTAAAATTTGTAATATGCAATTTGCTTATCTGTCAAAAGAAAAGAAAAAGCCTTAAAATGCTTTTTTCTTCTTCTGCATTTTCTCTTCATGGAATTGAGGAAGCGTATCTCATATTCTTAGCATTATACTGCTATTTAATTATTAAAAATAAGATTGCTTTAATGAATTCACTTAACTTTAACTATGCAAATTGTACTTTAAATTGAAATATGGAGCGGTTGAAATTACAGAAAGTAATTCACAGAACATAGGATGAACCAAATTAATTGTCACGCTTGAGAAAAGTAAAGTAATTATATATTACAGATTTATTGTAAGAGTATGAAAAATTTGATATTCCTGATGTGGGTATGAGTAGCGTAGCTCAAAACTAATCTGACTCCATACCATTACAACTAAGTCATATTTAATTACAACTTCTTAAACACAAATAAATTTAGTATTTTAAAGGATGGGAACAGATTTCGCTTTCGCGTCGACCATCATTGTTGGTGTTCTGCCGACAACTGCCTAGAGAACTCTCTTTACATACATTGATGACATACTGCCATCTAGTGGTCGGATGTTTTACAGATAGTCGTAATAAAAATTGATATTTAAAAGCAAACAAAATGACATTTAAAATAACACAGTTTAAGCAGGTAAGGCACCTGACGTAAATTTATAACAGGTATTCTCTTTCTCTACTGGCATCAATATATTTATGCTCTTTCTGAAAATCCAGGTATGAACTTTCGACACACAACCGTCTCCTTTTTTGCTATTAGGTAAGCATGAGCTTCTAAACTCTTCATCGTATCCAACTTAAGAAAGAAACTGTTCTGTAATCTGAACCTCAACATCCATTGCAAACTGTCGATAGCGTAGTTCTTTGAGAGACAAGTAGAGCCAGAAATCTTATGAATCAAAGTCTTAGCCGTAAACAGCTTATATAATTATACTCACAATTCGAAAACCTTGTATTGAAAGGATCAGTATGTGTTATATATGTACATTGCTGAGCGTAATCTGGTAAACGAAACACATTTGGACCATTATTATCGTTACCCAGTGAATAGACCTATTTGCCTACATTGTTGCCTGTATTCACGGTGGCATTTTTCGTCGATACTAGTGATTAAGACAGTTTATTTTTTGAGAAACTTTGTAATTTACTTGTAATTAATGATTGATTTCAACTAATTAACTCGAAAACAGTGATAATAGAATTATTTCATTATTAATTTTTCAAGCTGCGTACAATGCCAATTTCGTACGATCATTTTGCTTTAATATTTGGTGAAAATGGCTTATTAATCAATCATATTTGTGTGTTTATACCAAAATTCTACCACTTAATTCACAAAAATGATTAATTCTTTTTTGAATTTGTTTTCACACAGAAAGAACTACTTTTATGTGGAAACAATTTATGCTAAAGTAGAGAAAATGTCGAGTATTGGAAAAGTGTTAACGTGAGAAACGTTTCGTATTACCATTTCTCATGTCCCTGTTTATAAATTAGACACATAAATCAGCGGCTAATAGATTGGGAGTAACTTATTGAGTAAGTGCGGCGGTGGTCGGTCATTAACGAAACAGAGGAAATGTCTCACAAAACTCATATCTCAGTTCCCGTTATAAATCTTTTATATCCTCAGGCAAAAGTTGCAAACATTAGTTTATCATATGAAGAATGATCTAGAAAGATGATATTATTACTGAAAATGGGAATATGTCTAAATAGCTACCGAAGAATTTTGACTCAGAACTGATTGAAGGAAATCTAGAATCCTATGAGAACGAGTTCAATTTGTCGTGAATTATTCTTGGAATAATTAGTTTTTCGTTCATGAATGAGTTTTTACCATTCAAAATAAGTTATTTTTTTATAAAATTAGAAATACTGATTTGAATTATCTCTAAACATACAGAAGTATCAGATTAAATTTGATTATTAAAAAACTGTTTTGTAATAGCTTTAAAAGAAATTGCGGAGTTTTGCTCAAAAATAGAGCACACAAAGAATATATCTCAAACATAAAATACAAAACCTATGAAAAAAAATTAAGTTTCCCTTTATGGTATATAGATTAGCTGTTAGCGGTTCAATTTTGTGTTTCTAGTTAACTATCGCTATAATAAGATGGATCTGGTTGTCGGGTACAGTGTTTGATGTGTTATATTACTCTTAAGCTGTCAGAATCCTTTATCATGTGTTCTCTAGGTATTTTTGAAGCTTATTTTGAATAGCTTCCCATCGTGCTGTATGTCATGACCGATCATTCATGTTTATTGCTTGGGTATATTTTCGGGTGTTTCTCTTTCGGGAGGTGTGGAAATAGAAAGGGAAAAGCAAGGTAAAAATTGAAAGAAAAAATATTGTTTTTTAAAGCCAATTAAAAAAAATCTTTTTTTGTTAACTTTGAAGTAATAAATCATCTTTATAAAAATAAAAACGCTAATGGCACTTATTTTTTATAGTAAAAAAGCATCAAAAGTTTGCAAAACTCAACAAGAAACATTCGAAAGTTAACATTTTCCCCCTTGACCTTTCGACTGATTATACATTAAACAAGTTCCGTCACTCCAACTTCAACCCACTAAATTTCTGTTAACAGGCATTTCCGATTGCAAGGTCCAAGGGTAATTCACCAAATTTTACTTTCTTGTATACGAAGTATACAAAGAGAAAGTATTGTAATCGTCAAAAAATTCGACTTCCAGATTTTGATGAATATCCACGTTTCAGAGTCCAGAAAAACACAATTTTGGAATTATGTTTGTCTGTGTGTCTGTCTCTGAACACGGTAACTCGAAAACGATGTGAGCTTGACGAATGAAATTTGGTATGCGACGTTTACACCAAATTTGTAGGTTTCTTTCAAATTTTATTCAAAATCCGACCCCGGGAAGTCTGTCTGTCCTTGTTCATGTGAACACGATAACTCACAAACTTAAATAGCTAGATGTATAAAATTTGATATCCAGTTTTATCATCAAAATTGTAGATATGCATCAAATTTTGGACCAAATCCATCAACGC
Source organism: Araneus ventricosus (assembly GCA_013235015.1). Taxonomy (NCBI): domain Eukaryota; kingdom Metazoa; phylum Arthropoda; class Arachnida; order Araneae; family Araneidae; genus Araneus; species Araneus ventricosus. The sequence continues at coordinate 63,053 of BGPR01006983.1, forward strand.
GTTGTCTGTCTGTATAATCGCATGCTTCTGAATACAATAACTCCTAAATGCAACAACTTAGAAAATGAAATTTGGTATGTTGTCTTCTAACCCTGATTGTAGATCTGATCTGTGTCCAATTTTCGTTTTAATTGGTTAAAAAAAAAAGGCGTACAAATTACATATACGATTTTCTATATCTTACAAGGCCATATTGCTTATTGGCGCTTCTCGTGACCTGCGTAATTACGCGCTACTCTTAATACCCTCCTTTCGCTTTTGGCGCTCGCTCGTGGATAGTCGTGGCATTCTGGGTTGCATAACACCACAGCATACCCCCGAACTCGGCGCCTAAACGGCACCCTGTCGGTTCCATGAGTAAGTGTGAAACTTTATTGAAAAGCAAAAGCAAAAAAAAAATTACAACATTAGGATATAAATACACTTGAAAGGGAACATAATTAATTATACATGAACAAAGAAGAATAAAATACACTGAGGATTACAATTCGAGTATTATAATAGAAATTTACAAGGGGAGTTAGCAAATTTTAGTGCAGTGAAAGGGTTGAATGTTTCATTTAGTTAAAAAAAACAAATCTTCATTATAAAATTTTTAGGAATTCCATTTTTTTCTCAAATTAATAGAATAAATAGCATATGTACCAACCATTCAAATTTAGTTAAAGCTTTAGATAATTTAAAAAATATTCTTAAAGACAAAGGATTCCCAAATTCTTTCATTAATATTAATAGTTTTTTAAAAGGAGTATAAAAATATTTCTAATTAATATATTAATGGTTTTTTCTAATTTAATTTGCTATAACTGTTTAAATATTAGTTTTTTTATTCTGACTAATTAGTTAGAATTTTTCTTCATAGATGGAACTACGTGCTAGCTTTTAATTTTTTGTTGCTTCCTGTATATTTGGCGTCGCCTGGATTACATCTAAAATTTCGGCAGAGAGTGTTAGGGTTAACACACTCTCTAGTATCTTTTGATTATTCTTTAAGGATTGTGCATTTTGATTTGTCAAAATGATTCTCATATTGATATTGGACAGGATTCAGACCACAAAGGGTATACTTTTGATTTATAATCTTACCCTTGACAGAAAATCTTGTCTAATTTTGGAATCTTTATGGTGAGTGGTCTTCAATAAAGTTTACCATTCGATTCCTTATTCATTTCTTCCTTTTTGAACATTTTTTTGCTTTCGAAATTCATTTTTATGTGTTTTAAATATTATCGTTTCAAACTTCTGTTGATGCAATCACTTGAGGCTGTTGCTTTTGTACGCTTAAAGATGTATTGTCATCGTTTTGTCTAAATCTGCTGTTTATTATCTATACTTTTTCTTTTTATTTAATTTTAATTTTTGCTTAGTTTATCTAATTTTTGTTTTTGTATTATATTATAAATAGCTGCATTTGCGCCTTTATATATAATACTATGAATTTTTATTAATGTTTTATTAATTAATTTATAAATTTGTCAATTTATAACTTTCATTTAGTTACATTTTTTCATGCAGTTGCAGCTCCATGATTCGGGGCTGATAGTGGTGTTCGATGCGACGAAAAAGAACAATTGAAAAACGTATTACACCGGTTACATCAATGAAAATTGTCGCAACCATCCTAAAAATCGTGGGACTGTTTTTTCGTTCTGTCTTGTTATTTATCCTGAGGAGTCGCTGGAATTGTTGCTCATGGGTTGGCAGTGATGTGAAGGGTGAATTTTTCGAATGAATTACGGAAGAATAGGTGGTGGCTGGATGCTGTTTTAAGCTAGTGTGCTCTGCTGCTCAACTGGGAATTCTTCGGATTTCTGGTTCTAGGAGGTGAATCTTTGGGAGTATCTATTTCTAGGCAGGAGTATGTGACGGTGTTGTACAGAAAATTCGCAATTTTTATTCGCCCGGGGGAGGGAATTGACACTTTTTGGAAGTATACGAGAAAGTTTAGGGGAGACCACTCCCGCTCGTTTCACAAACCTTACTGATTATCAAGCTTCACTTGTTTTGTCTAGGAGGAGCGAGCCCACACCCTGTATTGTAATTTCTGTAAAAAGCGTGCTCAGCAGCCCCTGTCTTTTGTCTAGTTCGTTTGGAAAACTCCTTCCAGGGAAGTGTTTTCCTTGGGGCTTGCACTCCGAGAGAAGATGGTTTGGAAAATGGTGAGGATTTCGTCTAATTTATTCTAGTAGAGGCTTGAGTTAATAGCAGTGTTGTGTTATTGTATTTTATAAAAGATGTATTTGTTTTCCATCTGTAACAAGACAAGAATTAATCTTCTATGATGTCAGAAGTATAAAAGGTAAATTTATTAGAAGGAATCCGTCATGAATAAAATCTTTTTCTTATTAAATTTTGAAAAACTAAGCGCTTTTGAAAGGAATTTAAATGAAATGAAATTTAAATTGAAAAGGGTCAAAGGAATTCCCCCCCCCTTGCTCATTGGTTTCTATTTTCTGTTATTTTGTATTGCGCACAGAGATTTTTTAGTGTGAAGAGTAAAGGAAACCAGCTATTATGGGTGAAAAAATAACCAAATTGAAACTAACCAATTAATACTCAATTAAGGAACAAGGGATAGCTTGATATCCTAATATGACATCTTATCTTATAAGTCTTGTAGTAAAAAATTCAGATAGGTAGAGAAAATTAATTCATTTCACATTCTACATTTGGATAAATGTCTGATATGATCGGATAGAGATTACTATTGAAGGTTTAAATGTTCTCTCGATGATATTTGAAAAGAATTTTGATCATGCAGTGTTGTATTATAACAAAAAATATTTAATTCTATCATAAAAAAGTCTAAAGTCTAAGTAAGACCCAAAAACTAATGATATTATAATTGTTATTATTTACTTTTTTAAAGAAAAAAATTTTACCGTCTGTTAGGATTAGTGACACATGCAAAGCTGAAGCAAATTTTAAAACTGCACAATAAATGCAAAGAAGTGAGATAAAAAAAATATCTAGAACTGACTTTACAGAAGCCAATAATCTCTCGGAAAAGAAGTGGAAGGATTATTTTCTGAAATTCATTTTTTAACGCCTTGATCTCCGAATTCATTTAATCTCTGAATTAGATGACTCATCCTATTTGAATCATTCATCGTTATTTCAATCTATATAAAAATGCAGAGGACAACTGATTTATTTAAGCTTGTTGAAGTAATTTTTGCTTTTTAACTTTTCGGCCCTAGTGGGCATATACGTCCCGGGGATTAGACTTCATTCCCTATTAGTAAGCAAATTCCACTTTTACTTGCGTTTTTACTTTTCAGTATTCTTAAGGAATTAGGGGATAAAGTTATGATTAAAGAAACTTGGAAACACTCTCAGATTGCAAATGGCGCACTTATGTTTTTGAGCACGCACATTACTCAAATTTCAATTGGTCTATTTTTTATTTTTAATGGAAGTAAAACTATATTTATGCCATATTTAGTTTAAAATAGTTCTTAATGCTATTACTAAGTAACAATTTAGCCTTTTTAATATCAGATTTAAGAAATTTTTAATAAATTCTTTTTGTTCGATATATTGTCCCAATCGTACATTTACCAGTGGGACAATATATCCTGTCAATGATCAAATTACTACAAGATTATTGTTACTAAGCTGAAAAGTTGTTTCCCTGACATGTTAATCTTATGGCAGGAAAGAGTTTTACACATGTTTTATTGGAATTGTCCCAGTCGACTATACGATTGGATATTTTGTCCCCGATTTATAGGAAACAGGAAAAGTGAAAAACTTTAAAGTCATAGTATACTTCTTTTAGTATGTCAACATTAAATTAAACTGTACTTTAATCATGCAAAAGTCGGGTCGAAAGGGTAAAATAGATTGCTACTTTGACTTAATTACAGATTTAAACATCAAGCCTTTTGTAATTCGATGCTCAAGTAAAATACCTCATGTAAGGGAAGGGATTAAAAGTGAATCATACGTATATTCTTTTGGAAGAGCGATTCAACTTTCACAAAAAAAAGCAAAGCAACTGCTTATGTGTATAAAACTATGGCATATTATCATTAGCAACGCATTTTTCTTTTATTATTGACTTGAAATTTCAATTCTACTGAATAATGGAGAAAATTATGTTGCTAAAGTCATCAGAAAATTTCTTACGGGGACATACGACTCTTAAACCTCGAAAAAATAGGGGACAAACTGTCGAATTCGATACATTGTATCTCTGAAACAACGCATTTCACAAACTCACTTTTTTCTCTAGAAAAATATATCTATTCCTTCTGTTATAGTACACAGATTTTCCAACCTTAATATCTGTATGTATTTATTTTAGAGTGTAATAAATATTGGTATAATTATTTTCAGAAAAAATGCGATAGTCACCTTGCGCGCATAATTACGGATAAAATATTGGTTTAAACATAATATTTTAGTATTTCGGTAATCCAAACAGTCTGTTTAAGAAATTGAACCACAATTTATTTTCACATAAAGTTAATTTATATATCAATTTAAAATAAAGTGTTAAAAATAATTAAAGTTTTAAAGTTTCTATCCCCCCACAAAGCTTTTTTGGAGAGAAAATGCACAAAAATTGTGGTTCAATGTGTAGAACATAGCGAAATACTTATTCAGTAAAAACTATATGTGAAAATATTCAATGGTTCTTGAGATATTGTGCGCGAAATATTAAAAAACACATTTTGAGATACAGCGCTTTAAAGATATGGCACTTTTTAATGTTTACGTTGAACTGCTGATACATTTTCCTTCATAACTTTCATAATCATTGGGATTTCTAAACGCGGATTGTTTTAAATTTTTCGGAAGTAGCTTGTGAATAATATATATATATATTTCAAAAATTCGAAAAGTTTCGAGATTAACAGTCATATGTCCCCTTAAGTGCATAAACTTATTAAGGAGACGTCTAGACTGTGTAC